>JASPKZ010002035.1:0-33645 GCA_030220185.1 Diploptera punctata
TCTCTCTCTCTGCTCTCATTGCCCTAATTTATTTTCTTCATTTTTGCTCATACTCCCTCAAAGGAAAACGACCTGTCAGAAAAGGATTTTTAACTCTGAATCACGTAGTACTTTTTTTTAATATCTTCACTCCATTCATATATAAATAAGGTGAATGTTTGGACGATTTCGATGTTGGAAACTAATTGGGCCTTAAAAATCCATTATATCTTTTATTAAAGGTAAGGAAAAATGTTGAAAAAATCCTATTTGTCCCTCATGAGGTTCCAACGCGGATTCGATTAACGACTTTACCCCGAGACCACAGTTTTTTTTTCATTCATAATCGTTGATAAAATATCAACTGATTTATATTAAACAAACCTAGGTAGTCATTGGGCGAGAGATAAAAGCACGTAGGATATTTACCTTGGAAATACACTACCAAACTGTGCCGCTAAATTGATCTGTCGTTTTATTTTCGTTCGTTTAGTAGATTTAGCAAAATTAAGACCTTCTCACGGGGCCGCAAATGACAAACCGAGTTCACCATGGCCAACTTTGAGTAAAATATTCTCATCAAATGTTGAGTAATTTTGTTTTGAAAACGCAAATGACTCTAAAAATATAGCTCTATTTTGTTTTCTTAAATTTAAAAAAATTGTTTTAGCATTTATTTTTGTTTTCTCACGATATTTGTGTGACTCGTTATTTGAAACCTTGAGGCACCCATGTGTTGTAATCCTCAACAGAATTGTTGTAGCAGTTTTTATAACAATATTTTGCCTTGCAGGTGTGCAAATATTACGAATTTTAAAAATACACGGATCACAATCTGCAAGCACGCTATAATTGAACAAGGGAATGAACATTTGTGTGATGTTTAAATTTCACAAATAACGGTTTTGTAGCTATTCGTTTATTTTTGTTTAGAGTATGCTCAACAAGATCTGCTATCAGTCATCGCCATTTCATCAATAATTAAATATGATAGTTGCAAAATGTTGTTACATCCGAATAGAATGTATCCTGAAACTCGTGAACGCTAAGTCAAATTATTTTGCTTATCGTCATTACCATCGTGTGTTCTACAGGCCGTAACAGCCGCAAAAAATATGCCTTCATTTTCTTCTATCTTCTGGGTTTTTCCCCCCCCCGGAAGATATTGTTATACATTATCCATCCGACGAGAGATCTTCCAACTTCCGTTTGCTATTAACTTTATTTAGTTATTTTAGGCTTGAATTTTTTTTTTCTGAAAAGGTGATCCAGATCTTATTCTTGAGGTTTTGATCACCTTCACGTAATCAGTGCCATCATATATTTTGTATGTTGATCTTTATATCTGTATGATGCACCCATTCCGTTTTCATATACCGGCCCAAAATTATCCTTAAGATTTTTCTTTCAAACTTTTTAAGTTTTTTTTTCTTGCATGTTTAGTATCCATGCTTCACTGGCATTAGTAATTATAGGTCTCAGACGTGTTTTATAATCTTTGTTTTTATTTAAAGAATGAGATATCGAGGACATTAAGTAAGCTGTGGTAACAAATTGTCTATGATTTTTATTTGGTCTATATTTCTTGCCTACTTTTTATACTCGTAGCTGACTTAAGTATACTAAATTTAGATCTGTTGACTGAAGCAGTAAATACAACTAGTATATAAATGAACACTCATAGGAATTAATTCTGTGGTAAATTGTCATACGCAGGTATTTACAAATTTGCTTGTTTTCAGAAGGGTAAATTCAAACTTGATGGATCAACAATGGGAATGGACTTTGGAGAATTAAAATGAACCTCGAGTTATATAGATTGTTTAATTCATCAAGTATAGTAAATTGCTGTGAAAGTACGTAGCTTGGAGTCGTTTAGACATGTTTTTGAGAATGGAAACACAAGAATAGTAAAAACCATTTTGATTGAGTAATCGGAGGGAAGAAGAAAGCGAGAGAAGACAGAGGTTGCGATTGGATGGATGATGTGGAGAAGGACTTGAGATTGATGTGCAGTTAAGAGGTAGAGAGTAAGTATGTGTGTTGGATAGACAAGAATGGGCCAAGGTCAAACTGAAAAGGACTCTAGTGCTAAGAAAGAAAGAGAAGAAAAAATCAAACTTGAGAGCCGATAAAATGATTATTTGTAATTATAATTAGCAGCATTTTAATGAATGTTTCTGTTACTAATTAAGACAAGCAGCATTTTATATAATACGAGAAGAATGTACTCGTAATTGCGCCCTTTTGCAGCAAACATGTGCACACACTATTGAGTAACACTAAGAAATTAGGACTGGAAGTAAATATCAGTAAAACTAAATATATGGTCATACGTAGAAATTCAGTATATAATGGAAATGGACAGCTAATGACAAATGAGGGAAATTTTGAGGGAAGTGGCTGAATTCAAATACCTAGGAACAGTAATCACAAATAGGAATGAGATGCACAAAGAAATTAAACATAGGCCCAATTCTGGACATGCTTGCTATTATGCATTTGCAGAGACTCTTTTGATGTCCCAACTCCTTTCAAAAAACGTTAAACTACTAAAATATATAAAACTATTATTCTACCAGTTATATTATATGGGTGCGAAACATGGACTCTTACTTTAAGGGAGGAAGGAAGGAGATTACGAGTATTTGAGAATAAAGTTCTTAGGAAAATTTTTGGACCAAAGAGAGATGAGCAGACAGGTGAATGGAGAAGACTACTAACAATGAACTACATGGTCTTTATAGGAAGCCAGATATAATAAGAACAGTTAAGTCTCGTAGACTGCGATGGGCAGGACATGTTGCGCGAATGGGGAATGAAAGATGTGCATGGAAACTTCTTCTAGGAAAGCCAGAAGGAAAACGCCCAGTTGGTAGACCAAGAATGAGGTGGGAGAACAACATTAACTATGATTTGAGGGAAGTAGATTATACAGGGAATGATTGGAAAGCATTAGCTCAGGATAGGGATGTATGGAGAGCTTATGTCCGCGCGGCCATGAACCTACGGGTTCGATAGTGCCAGTGAGTAAGTAAGTAACATGTGCAATATTAAAAAAAATGGCAGATCGGCTTTCATCGTATTGAAGCAGGATTTATATTTTAAAATATTTTCAGTAGCGTTTATATATGCTTGAAACATTTCAAACGTAATTATTATTTATTGTTTTCTGACAAAAAAAATTAACACATGACTCATTTCATCATCATTATTTTCATAATATCATTGAATTTAAAATATGTGAATTTTTACAGCAAGCACATATCAAGGGCAGGCAGGTTACTTACTTACTTACTCTACTTGCTCGCTCGCTTCTGTAAAAACCTCGCATAGTAATATAACTATTTTAAAACCCTCATCCAGTTCCAAAAGTACACAAGATTGAAAAATTATAATACTCGCCTAACATTGTCTACATTTGTATATGTAGCCTACATGATAACTGAGGAATTAAAAAAAAAAATCCGCATTACTGCAACAGAAAATAAATAATTTATGAGGACAACAGACCACAAAATAAATTCCAAAAATAGCCTATTATCTGAACTTGAAGTCTGACAAGTCCTAGAAAAATCCACCACTACAGGAATAAATAGAGGCAGAACATCTCATATCCAGATTAAATAATCATGGATAATGAAACCGGAACAGGTCAATTTTTGTTAATGATGATGGTTGATGATAAAACTTCAATTATAAAATTATTAATATAATAGCAAGTTAATAACAAGGCATTAATTTAATATTTCAACATACCGAATATTGTTTATAGTGGAGCATTGGTACCACTGATTTTGGTAATTTTTTTTAGGGGGATCAATCTGTGCCGGCGACAACCTCGCTACTCGCTACCATTTGTACGGGATCGTCTTTTGTTTCCGTTGCTTCTACTAGCGTAGATTTTATTACATCCAAGGTTATTAATCACAAAGCTTTTGCCCCGGGCCCATAGGAGGCAAAGATTGATTCATCTTCTTTCCTAAGCACTTAAGCATAAATCAATAATAGTTCTCAAAACACCAGAGTGACCTAAAATGAATGTTTTCACTATAATTATTAATGAGGAAAGCTAGACAGAAAAATAAAGGGAACTAGAATGATCTCCTAAATGAGTGAGTTTTCGTATAGGAATATCAAACAGCCACATGCACATAAACCACTTTGAACATTAATTTGGTTTTGGTATAAAAAATGATATTTAATGTAAACAAGAAGTCTGAAGTAAAAACATAAACAAAGATAAACATTTTGATCATATAAAAAAAAAGAAAAAATAAATAAATAATAATACTTTTACATGACAAGGAAACCACATCATACCTCACACCACATTCATGCTAGAGTCCAAGCCAGGGTGGCTTTCCCCGGTCTTCAGGACCAAACTTAAACTCCGCCGCTCGCGGCTCCAGACGACCTTGTCCACTTAAAGTTCCGATCCCATCAAAGAATGAATGAATGAATGAAAACGTCATAGAGTAAACTAACGTTCTCTCTGTGCATAACGTATTTGAGCGTTCCTAGGTAGAAGGGGAGATGCGCCGTAGTAACAGCGCACCAGGAGAGGTAAAGAGGGGAGTGGGGGTAGATGCATAGAGAAAGGATATTGGCATAGTTCACGAATCTTACTGTCCAGGGAGGATAACGACACTGCAGTAATGAGCCGAAAATCACACTTTCGGTTCAAATCTTAGTTAAAAGAGATTCTAAATTTCCATTATAAAATATACATAAATAGGCAAAGATAAAACAGTTAAGTACAATTTTCAACCGATTTTTTAGTAGCTATTGACGAGCTTTAGTGTTATAAAAAAATTGGAAACAGTTCCGTCGTTTTTAACTGCAAGGCAGTGTTTATGGAAAAATATCCATGGTGCAAGAATTAAATTTCTTCCACAGAAAAAACATGTGATGTACAAAGGCCATGTCCAAAAAATTATCTGCCGTTTTTAAGTGCAAGGCAATGAAATCCAGCGCCAAATCTCCCATTTAAACTTATATGGAAGTAATAGGCCGCCTACATGTACATGTGTAAATCACAGAGGTAGACGATCATGCTGTCAGCATGTGGGCTACCAGCCGTCATAGCTGGTTTTCTCAACATGCAGCCGATACTTATTGTAGCTTACCCAAATTCCTCACGAAGCTGTGGCTAATTTTGAATACTATCACCCCCATCATCAGCAACACTCCAACATGAATATACATATTTTATGAGATTTAAAATTTCTGATTCAATTGTGATTAAGGTCAATTTAAACCGATTTTTTAATAGCCATTGACGAGCTTTAATGTTATCAATAGTTTTTTTTTTGAAACCGTTTTTTTTCTTACCTTCGACACCAAACAGTTAAGTATCTTTTCTCCTCTGCTTGTCAACCGATTTTCTTTATATATGTAGGCCTATCCATCCAGCCATAGTAATTCTACCCGAGGGCAGGTCTTTCACTGCAATCACTTTCTGCATGCTTTGCAGCTTTACTATGGAATTATAGGTGTGGTACCTTCCCGTTGCTTTCCACACCGGTGAAGGATGATGATGATGATCATGATAAGGATGATGATGATGTCCTGATGATTTTCAGGGGACCGTTCGGCCCTAAGCTTCCTGACATTTGTCTTACAGGTGAGGAAAAAATCCCGAAAAAAAACCTCACTTAGGAGCATGTACCGACCGGGAATCGAACCCGGGCCCGCTGCGTAACAAGGCAGTACGCTACCTCGAGACCACAGCGATGGACTAATATATATAAAATGTATGTTTGTGTTGGAGTTCTTGGGTAGCTCAGGTCGTTAGAGCGCTAAACGTACAGAGTTTAGAGACTCGGGTTCAAATCCCGACTGAAGCATTCATTTTTCTTTTCATATCATATTTGCCTTCATTGCCAAATGTCAAAAATATAGTTATAACATCTAAATATACAAGCGTTACTGCTATAAAGTAAATATTCTCTTTAAAAAATTGCTTAACTGTTATGTTAGCCACTAGATGTCAGTCGGGACAAATTTCCGCTACCTATTGTGTGAATTGAGAATACTGCATGTATAAGAAAAATGTATGTTTGTGTTGCAATTCTTGGGTAGCTCAGGTCGTTAGAGCGCTAAACGTTCAGAGTTTAGATACTCGGGTTCAAATCCCGACTCAAGCATTCATTTTTCTTTTCATATCATATTTGCCTTCATTGCCAAATGTCAAAATATAGTTATAACATCTAAATATACAAGCGTTACTGCTATAAAGTAAATATTCTCTTTAAAAAATTGCTTAACTGCTATGTTAGCCACTAGATGTCAGTCGGAACAAATTTCCGCTACCTCTTGTGTGAATTGAGAATACTGCATGTATAAGAAAAATGTATGTTTGTGTTGGAATTCTTGGGTAGCTCAGGTCGTTAGAGCGCTAAACGTACAGAGTTTAGATACTCGGGTTCAAATCCCGACTCAAGCATTCATTTTTCTTTTCATATCATATTTGCCTTCATTGTCCAAATGGTTATCATAAAATATAGTATATATATAATCTAAATATACAAGCGTTACTGCTATAAAGTAAATATTCTCTTTAAAAAAATTGCTTAACTGTTATGTTAGCCACTAGATGTCAGTCGGAACAAATTTCCGCTACTCTTGTGTGAATTGAGAATACTACATGTATAAGAAAAATGTATGTTTGTGTTGGAATTCTTGGGTAGCTCAGGTCGTTAGAGCGCTAAACGTTCAGAGTTTAGAGACTCGGGTTCAAATCCCGACTGAAGCATTCATTTTTCTTTTCATATCATATTTGCCTTCATTGCCAAATGTCAAAAATTTAGTTATAACATCTAAATATACAAGCGTTACTGCTATAAAGTAAATATTCTCTTTAAAAATTTGCTTAACTGCTATGTTAGCCGCTAGATGTCAGTCGGAACAAATTTCCGCTACCTCTTGTGTGAATTGAGAATACTGCATGTATAAGAAAAATGTATGTTTGGTGTTGGAATTCTTGGGTTAGCTCAGGTCGTTAGAGCGCTAAACGTACAGAGTTTAGATACTCGGGTTCAAATCCCACTCAAGCATTCATTTTTTCTTTCATATCATATTTGCCTTCATTGCCAAATGTCAAACATATAGTTATAACATCTAAATATACAAGCGTTACTGCTATAAAGTAAATATTCTCTTTAAAAAATTGCTTAACTGTTATGTTAGCCACTAGATGTCAGTCGGAACAAATTTCGCTACCCCTTGTGTGAATTGAGAATACTACATGTATAAGAAAAATGTATGTTTGTGTTGGAATTCTGGGTTAGGCTCAGGTCGTTAGAGCGCTAAACGTTCAGAGTTTAGAGACTCGGGTTCAAATCCCGACTGAAGCATTCATTTTCTTTTCATATCATATTTGCCTTCATTGCCAAATGTCAAAAATATAGTTATAACATATATATATATATAATATATATGATAATAAAACCTCCAGTAAAATGTCAAATAAAATAAAATACAATTTAAAAACTAACAATATAATGTAAAGTGAGATGTGTGCGGTGACGTGTTATTTATGGTAATGGGCAAACACTAGTAATAATAATAATAATATTTGAGACTAAATTATTGTTTATTCTCAGAAAATTGAATTTGCTGAACCTGGCATGAATAAGAAGAATCCTCTTGGCCGTTGACAAGAACACTTCACTCCTGCAATCTTTTGTACGCGTGAACAATACGAATCGATTCTTTTCTTAGCCCATAGGCACATTATGCAACGGACAAATTAATTTATGAAAGGTGTTGTAGAGTTAAAGCGTGTACACGCACATTGTAAATTGAGTCCATATTTGTGATAGGTCAGTGATACAAGAATAACTTTGAAAACTCAGTGTGATATAATCTGGATAAGCAAATATAATTATGCGTTTGGGAATTATAGCAGACTGAGGGCCTGGATTAAAATCACTTACACCAGGGACGTGGCGCCACACATGACGCCTTTTATAAAGCTACTTTTTCTCTGTCTGCTGACATGTTGTTATTTTGTTTCTTTCTCTCGTCCCCTGATCCGTACCATGTATTTCAAATGTATAAACATACACATCCACTTCCCTGTTCTCTTTTAAATAAACTACACGAATCAGTTATATTGTTATACAATTTGTATGGATTCTTTGGTATAGGAAAAACTTCCTGCCACATATTTCGAAGTATCGACAAAATTAAACTTGTGAAATGCGAGAGGTAGTAACTCTTCTTCGAATAAATACATACACATGTTAGTTTTTAAAGAATATACATGTGTTCTCCCATAACTTTTGAGATTTTCTATCAAATGTTACTTTCTCTAATAACTTTTGAGATTTCTCTATCAAATTTACTTTCATAAGTTTTGAATTCTATCAATTTTAACGATATGTTGAATCAATATAATGCAGTTGGCATTTTCCTTTCCTACCACTATCCGGCTTGTTTGTCAACATTTAGTAATTTTCGAATCTGTGCATTGCCTTCGCCACTGAAAAAGTACACCATTTTCCCCAACTACGATGTGGGGTAATTAAGTTAGATTGGCAATTCTTCGTATATGCAAAAAAAAATCTGTTTGTCTTACAAAGTCATTTAAAATCTTTGGGTTTGTTTCCGCTGATAAATAAATTATATTCCATATTTATTTAATTTACTGTTAAATGTTAACTGGTAAAGGTTAAGAATAAAAGAATGTAGAAAAAAAATGGAAAGAACATGTTCCAAAGAATGGGAAGATATCGCATTCCCAAAATTATACTTAAATACAAACCAAAAGGACGCAGGAATGTTGGTAGACCGAAGAAGAGAAGGAACCAACTTTTGAATGAGAATCTATGAGACCGGAACAAGCCACATGGGCTTAATCCGTGATTCTTGATGATGATGATGATGATCCAATAATTCAGGTATATATAAAGTGGGCTAAATACTTCAGGCAACAAGGAGTTTGATGCCAGGCTGTATGACCTAGGTTCGACCCGGGCAGCGAAGAAAGAAATAATTTTTTTTTTTATTTATGTCCACTCTGGTACTGGGACGTATACAGCCACATATAGATAAATGCCTGAAATTTTCCTGGGAGTAAAGTCGGCCGAAGCTTAAGACTAATCATTGTAGTTTCTCATCGTTGCCATCTAGCTAAGTAAAAATATAGGCTACGTATAGTAAAAACCTATATTTCAATTTTACAATACAATGTATTATTAAATACCAATAATATTTTTTGAACAGAAGTTAGACTGAGAAGATTATAGTTCGGACCCATCTGAGTGTTTTTAAGAACGTATCGTCTTTGGTTTCTCCATGGTTACATTAATATATCACAGTTTACTTTGGATTTTCTTGATTTATTTATGTTTAAAAAATATTTGTGTGCTGCATTTGTTTGATATTAGCAATTCCTTAACATTTTTAGCTGCCGGATTTATTTTTTCGAACTTTTCAGTAAGAGGACTGCTAAGTAAGGATATACCCGATATAAATTGATTATAGACCACTACATGCCATATATATATATTACAAAATATGTATTCTGAAAAATATTACAATTATTTCTAATTTAACACATGTCTGTCTACATTCAGTTCTATATAGATAGTTAAATAATATATCATAAGTAATGCCACGAGGTGATTTCCAATTTATCTAGAGAATTTGGAAATCAAGAATGGCATTTGTTAGGACTATTTTAACGAAATAAAATTAAGCTGTTTACTCACAATCATGTTTAAAAAATTGTTATTTTAAAATATTTACATATTAATGTAAACGGCGATGTTTGAAAAACAAATCAGAAATGTGAGGTTATGTTCATTCACTGCTGCTTGATCATATTATTTATTGCCAAATAAGATCGCAATATTGTACGAGTGCACCCCAGTGGAGAAATAATAAACACATTAAACTATATATCATCAACATTACGGGTTATTAATTTATTTTTTAGTAAACAACCTCATAAAATCAAGGATATTTTCATTATATTCCATATTCAATGTATTGTGTAGAAGAAAAATAATGCTTTTGACCTGTTCAGGAACATTAAAAAGGAGGAGCTTTCTTTATCACAAGAGCAGGAGCTGACCAAGAGAAATCGATAAAGAGCGAGGTGAAACACGACTGTTATTGGTTGTAAAACCAACATTCATTGAAACGTGATTGGTCATTGACTAGCATTTGTGGCATGAGTTAATTAGTCGTTGTGTAAGCCATCATTTGACTGGTTCGAAATCGGAGTTGACATTTTTATTAGTAATCGATTAGACGTTGTTATTTTATTTCATTAATGGCATTTTAATAAATTACCTTAATCGCAAAAAAAAGTAAATTCTTCCATAAGAAATAATTATAATTGCCAGAGTCGAGAATCGAGATCAGAAGGACGGTTATGTCCTGACAGTTATTTAGTCCAAAACGCAATCTTGATTAGAGACAGTCTCAATGGTATATTGATTATGTTCGTTTGCCTCTGTTCCTCTGGTCGCGGGGGGTTCAAAACTGGACGGGGTCGATGGATTTTTTATGGAAAAATCCAAGGAAAAAAAAAACAAATCTCCAGGAGGAGGTTTAGCCGTAGGTCGCGAATCTGAAGAACCTCAAGTCTAAATTAGTGCCTCTGAACAATATTTTAAGCGACCCTTCCCCATCAAAGTAATGCCTCTAGTGTGACTACTAGATGTCTCAATTGAAGCGATGTGTACTCATTAGCTTGTTAAAGAAACTCCCGATCCCGCGCCGTAGCCGAGTGGATAAGGCGGAATGCCTTGGCGCAAAGCTACAGGATTGCACTGGTTCGGGTCTCCATGGGGAAAGACATTTTCAAATGGAATTCCGCCAATATGGGATCGGTGTCCACCCAACATCGTGAGGCATTTGAATAGCTAGTTAAAAGTTGGGGACATGGATTATTGCTTACCCCAATGTCGGGTGGCAATATGGGATAGGGGTTATAAGGTCAATCCCACGGTTTATTGGATAATAAAGGATTTGGTGGGCGCTGGGTTTGTAAAGGACTTCCTCGGTTCACTGGGGAATCTAGGTGTTTTGGTTCGCTCAGGTCTAAATATAGGTAGGCATGAGGTTTCTTACTCAGGGATTCCATAAGGACTTTGTTCGGGGCAGAATTTATTGTGTAGAATACATCGTGTTGAATGCACTTTAGTATGTCTTGAAACACCACGAAATGTAGAACACTCTACAAGTTTTAATTTTATTTCCCTAGCACTGATGTCCAGTCGGCGATGGCGTTCGTCGTGGGTTTACCCCTTTAAATAATTATTCAATGGTTTTGTAATGACTCGCTGGTTTATGACTTAACTTATGAAGTTTTAAATATTCAGCTCGATTAATAAAAATGTGTAAGTCCCGATACTGAGATACTTCGGTGAAAATTCTAAGTCCAAATTTAAGTTTAATTACCACTGGTGACCATGCTGCCAGTGTGTCGAAGAGGGTATGTAGAAGAGTGTATGTATAAGTGTCGAGGTTCGTCTCCCTCGGCCATTACGTAAACTCGGTTCTCCCACTATATCGACCTCGTGGACCTGAGATCAGTGCTTAGGCACACGTAACAAATAATATGATTGGTTAATGTACCCTTATATTATAATCAAGAACGTGTTACAAATTTGTTATTGGTGATCTTTGCCGTCGGAGGTTGGGCCCTATCCTTGCTGGCTTCACGTACAGTCGGGTCACAAGTTAGTAACTTAGGCCTTTTGGGTTTTTCCTAGGTCATTGATCTTTACTTGAATGTAGGCTCCAACGCTTGAGTTTGCTCTCTTTCCCCACACTTTTTTTGCTAGCGTTGTTTGTCCTGAGATGAAATCCCCGCTCGTAAATTCAGTTATTGTATTCTGACTGTCATCACAGATCTGTTAAATTCTGACTTACAAGAGATTTCCAGTTAAATCCTGAGAATAAAAGGGTTTGTCAACTTCCTTGTTCTTGTGGGTAATCATATATAGGGACCACGAAAAGAAGTTACATAGCCACCCGTTTATCACGAACATAAAAGAAACTTCCACGACAAGGCAGAAATGGATGCAATCAGCTTTGTAGCAGAACATGCCATTATGAATGGACACCAGATTCTATTCGACGATACATAAGTTTTAGCCACAACTTCTACTATCTTTCCCTAGATTATACCGAGTAGGCTATAGAAAATATACAAGCATAAGGGAAATATCAACAGAAAAGAGGAAGGTATCAAACTGGCTAAGGCCTGGTATCATACACTAGAAAATAAATGCATTAGTAACACTAGGGACAACAAGGAGACGACCATTAGCCAATCAGCAAGAGCCACGCCCACTCACCCTGCACCCACCACTAAATACAACGTCCACAACGTCCGCAGCGCTCACTTCTAAGTAGATCTTCCGACCAGGAAACACGCCTAGAAGCACTCGCCACTGAAGATGCCCTCCGCAGTTTAGGCCGACCGAACGTCTGGTATCAACACAACTATGGACCACGGCCACATAACCCGGAATCACTCAGCATATGAGTACCGGCCGTGAAAGCCTGCACATTCAACTATCTTTAATACATGTGTCGGTTCCCTTCCGCCTTCACAAAAGAAAGGGTGGCATTACCTGAGTTCTCCCTACCTTGTTAATGACTAATCATTTAGTTGGCATTAATGCTAATTTCGTCGGATCATTCATTTATTCTTTCATAATCGGTTTCTACTCGCTTTCCTGATTTCATTTAAGTATACATATGACCTAAGTCTGATAACTGCTTCTCTCAATGATGTTTCTACTTGTTTGTGATTTTTATTGCCCGACATTGGGATTTATTTATTCAGTTAGCCTACTCTATGCAAATGAGGCTGAGTGAATGACTTGTTAACAAAGTAGCGGTTCCAGGTTGAGAAAACCAGCTATAAACGGCTGGGGACCGACGTACTGACACCATGTCACCCTTACACTGGCTGGATGATCGTCTACCTCCGTGATTAACACATGCGGATGTGAGGCCAGCAGCTGGCTGGTAAGCCAAGGGTCTTCTAGGCTTGTCGCGCCATGGAGACAAAAAAAAAACTCCCGCCAAGGAACACCCACGATTTCAAGAAGGACCCGAACGGGGGTATACACATTTTCTGATTAGTATCTATTAATTGTTTTAAATATTTGGAGAAGGAAGGCTGAAGGCAGATATGGAGGCGCATAGTTGGGGCGGTCAAGGCCTGTAATAGGTTGTAGCACCGAACATGTTGATGATGATAAATATTCACTTACATCACTGAAATTGTAATTTTTATGAAATTGGAATATTAACTAACTCACTGACATCCATCGAACCAACCCGCCGGTTCTTGGTCGCAAGGATATATACATCCCATTCTGTCCTAAATTTTTTCAACCATTTCTTGTATAATTTTACCAACCTCAAAGCATGGTTAATTTATTCTTCTACTTCATTCTTGGTAATCAACAAACAGGAATGAGATGCACAAAGAAATTAAAAATAGGCTCAATTCTGGAAATGCGTGCTATTATGCATTGCAGAGACTTTTGATGTCCCAACTCCTTTCAAAAAACGTATTAAGCTGAAAAATATATAAAATATATATTCTACCAGTTTGATATTATATGGGTGCGAAACATGGACTCTTACTTTAAGGGAGGGGAAAGGAGAATTACGAGTGATTTGAGAATAAAGTTCTTAGGAAAATTTTTGGACACCAAAGAGAGAGTGAACAGACAGGGGAATGGAGAAGACTACATAACAATGAACTACATGGTCTTTATTAGGAAGCCAGATAATAAGAACAGTTAAGTCTCGTAGACTGCGATGGGCAGGACATGTTGCGCGTATGGGGAATGAAAGACGTGCATGGAAAATCTTCTTGTAGGAAAGCCAGCAAGGAAAACGCCCAGTTGGTAGACCAAGAATGATGGTGGGGAGAACAACATTAACTATGATTTGAGGGAAGTAGATTATACAGGGAATGATTGGAAAGCATTGGCTCAGGATAGGGATGTATGGAGAGCTTATGTCCGCGGCGGCCATGAACCTACAGGTTCGATAGTTCCAGTGTGTATGTATGCATGTATGTTATGTATGTATGTATGTACTTCATTCTTGGCCTATCTCTACTGGGGCACTTTCCCTACAAGAAGTATCCCATGCCCCTTTCTACATTTCCCATTCGTTTTCTTGGAACACCTCAATCTATGACTTACATATGGTTCCTTACCAAAGATCATGTTTAACTCACTGTTTAAGTTTTGATTTTCCTCCATTCAACTGTCTGTTAGTGGTTCGTTGGTCCATCAATGTTCCTAAGTAAACGTTATTATAGATCTCGTAATATTTTCTCCTCTCTTAAAGTAACAAATTTAAGAAGTCTCGTGGTCTTTATATGTGTCCCGGACTGTTTTGAAAGGGAATTCAATTACCCTTAACTGTTTTGAAATACATCTTTTTCAATGATAGTGAATTCTAAACAATGTAGACCTGTGTTAATCTATATTTTTCAAGGGATAATCGAATTCTAAACTAATGTAGATTGGGTAGAATGTATCAATCCACAACTCCCTCTTCTCAACCCCAGAAAGTACTGTAGTGTTAATATAGCTTAGAGTAGTTATTTTATGGCTATATGAATAAGTCAGGTGATTGTAACCAGATTTATACTTCAGTAATACAATATAGTTTAATAATACGGAATCCATGTGTTCATTTTTCCAAACAACGTATGCAACATCTCATACTCACCGCTCGGCAGATAAACACGCTACCAGATTTTCCAATTCCGAAGCGTCCTTTTAAGCCTAAGAAATCCAGTGGTGTCATAACACCATGGATTCCTGAAGTAATCCCCGTCCGGAGACCCGAATAGAGGGAGTATTTTATCTCCGGAAAAGTTTTAATTCACTAGAATCCATTTTCCGCGTTTCTTGACGGTTGTAGTTTCACAGTTAAAGATAATTAGCATAGAAATAATTAATATGTTTTTTTTGTTTTGTTTCAGGAGAACACTTACGAGTATGTCCACAAAGGGCTGACGTGTTGTACAGAAGAAATGGAGCATCAGCTTCAGCGCGCAAAGTCGTCAAGAATTCGATCGAGCAGTTAGGGATACACTCAGCAAACTAGGCTCACTTCTTAAATAAGAGCACAGAGGTTTGATACAGTAAGTTCAACAAAGATGTTACTTTAGTTAAAACGCTGTGTTAAAAAAAAAGTGGTTTTAAAGTTATTTGCTGCCTCCGAAATATAAATTTAATTGTGTCATTCCAGGGATCAATCATATGTTAAAAATCTGCAATTATTAAACGTGTTAAATTGAAATGGTAAGGAATTAGCTAGAATTGCAAACTTTTGTCATATACTGCCGAAATTAACTTGACCCACTGCAGGCCTTCATTGGCGTGACGTCTACCATTATCCCCAGGAAAAAAAAGTTTGATACTCACTATCGTTGGAGCATGACTCGACCTCAGAGCCATGGTACTGTCAGAAGTTTCAAAATTCTGACCCTATCGAACTTGAACGCCTACCTTAAGGTTTGTAGCGTATTGCTGTAATCAAGTATAGGTAAGTGCAACTCCTACTACATTGATGTTACATCTTCAAATGGCGGAATCATTTTGGAACGTTATGGCAGAGAAGCTAATTGGGATTTCCGGATCTTTGATCTGGTCAAAACCCCTGATGGAACGGATATTTAACATCTGGGATGAATGTCGGTGAAGCCCGGAGGGCTAACTTGGCCGAAATCCATTCTCCTCACCTCCAAGTTCGGGCCCTTGGGACCTTCTTAAGATCTTTTAAGATTTTAAGATGCAAAAGAGAGAGTGGGGTTTATAGAAAGAAACGGGAAGCAACCACACCTATATATCCCTAGTAAAGCTGCACACATGGCATGATGAGTCTTTCCGCAGTATTAAGGATAGACCAGATCATTTTGAGTTGGCAGAGAAAGACATGCTCTTGGACAGAACACTATGTATGTATACATCAATCAACTTTCGGATCAGTGGCACTATATTGCACATATTACTCTCATAAGTGGCATCGAAGCCAGGTTATTTTGTGGTCTAAGAGCTTCAAAATATCATTCGTATATAAGTTTATTTGTTTTTATGTGGTATTTGAAAAAAAGTTATTTATGAAACTCTAAAAATATTCAGGCAGGCAACTGTAATTGGTGTCCTTTATTCTAAAAGCCAGGATTTGGATTTAGTTAAGATATTTGAATGTTTTCATTCATGTACTAAATTACATGACTTTATTATTTACCATATTTCATTGTAAATGTGACAAAGAATATATAATTCCTTATTGATTATTGTGTATCAAGGGAAAGTGATTTTGGCGTACAATAATAGTTAAAATTTTGCAATATTTCATAATTGCGCCTGCTAACAAATTATACCCTGTTGAAAAGAAAAAATTCAATATTACATTACCAAATTTTCGTTTAGATATTATAAATAAATAAATAAATAAAGCCTGATATGTCCCTTTAGGGCAAAGGCCTCCCTGTACAGGGGTTAAGCTCTATTTGAGAGTGTCCCCCGGTGAGCTACTCCGTGTGAGAAGTTGACTTGGATGTAGCACTTGGTTTGTATACACTGTCTGTTCTGTGGATTAGTTAATACACAGTTGTCTCTCCATCGTTCTCCAGCCTTTTCCTGCATCTGGCAACTCTGGACCATTGCGCCCCTGCTCGTTCTTTGAAGATATCAGCCCATCGTCGTCTTGGTCTTCCGCGCTGTCTCTTGCCTGTGTACGGGTCCCACATGGTTGTTTTTATTGTCCACCTGTCGTCCTGTATTCTTGCGACGTGGCCTCCCCGCTTCATTTTTTCCTGATGGCTTGTTGTGCGGGATCAGTTGTTGAGGATTATCGCTTGAAGTGTTGTATTCGAGATTCTGTCCTTCAGAGTTATGCCTAAGATTTTCCCTCTCCATTTTCCTTTGGCATACTTGGAGTGTGTACTTCAGTTTGGCCGTGTAGATATTACTTCTCAGAAAAAAGTTGCGTGTAACATTTTTACTTTTATGATGATCTTGAAGATTTCCGGACTGTAGGCCGTGGTCTTGAGGCTTGAAGTTCCCCGACGCGACGTTTCACCAGAGACTGCGTCCGGCATCCTCAAGGGTTGGCTTGAGAACCCTTGAGGATGCCGGACGGAAATCTCTGGCGAACCGTCGGGAACTTCAAGCCTCAAGACCACGGTCTACAGTCCGAAAATACATTTGACTTTTGTTGGATTGAGATGATATCGTATTTTTAACAACCTGACAGAAAATTCTAATGGAAGCTTAATGAGCTGTAATGCTAATTTGATGATGATCATCACCATGTGTATGGTTTTAATAATATACATTCAGCGCTAGATTTAATAGATTGTTTCAGCCTATTTTAATCATAGACTGATTCGTTTTCATATCATTATTTACCAACAGCAGCATTTAACTAGAAGCCAAGAGATTCAAGGAATGTAGGAAGACCAGTGAAAAAATGGACAGAAACAACTGTGAGGCGGAACAGGCAATTTGCCTAGCCCGTGAAGTGAAGAAGATCATTATTAAAAAAGTTTTATAACAGATTAAATAACTTTAACTAAACAAATAGAATTTAAAAAAGAAAAGTTAGTAACTTGATAAGGTATATCAAAACATGGAAATATTACAATATAAAATTGATTTCATAAAACCAAAGAACAAATAAAATTCCACTGGCTGTCCTGATCATGCCCTGATATTTAGAGAGAAGATAAAGTAGTTAAATAGCGTATCGCTTCTTCTTTATCTTCTTCTCTTTCTTCCTTCCCCCCTTATTTTCTTATTCTTTCTTCCTATTTCAAGTTGGCGATTAGTGGTTACCATGTCCCGCCCTTGGCGGAGGGCATACAATCCTGAGTATGACTTCCTTAGGTTGGTGTGTAAAGTTGTGGATCGCGTGCCGTACACTTTACAGAACGTAAAAAGACCGTGGCCTCAAAAAAACGAAAATCTTTGAGCAACATTTGTCGACTCCTACACGCCCCAGATTTGACTAACAATGCGATTGACCTGAGTTGTTAAGAACGTTAATAAATAATGTATAATCTAACTACCTAACTCTTCCTCAACAAATATGAGACTCGTTCTGAGGCTGATGGAGTCTTTCTACCAGTTTTCTTTGTGTGCCTAGATTCGTCCTGAAGTCTGGTAATAAGTTTGACTTAAAATTAAAATTATAAATTATTTATTGTAGAAATGTCTATTAGATTTCGGTGGTTAAAACCGGATATTTATCCCATATAATAATAATAAGGCTTTGTTTGTTTTATTTAATATTTAAATATAATAATATTATTTTTATTAAGTATGGACATAAGATTGATTTAGAGAATTTAAATTTTTTATAAGTATAATAAAATTCAAACTGGTCAATATAAACTGTTTAATACAGTTAGATGTTTTCTAACTTGATTCAATATATATAAATACTTTAAATATTCAAATTGATATTTTTATAAACAAATAAATGGGATTGGACGAATTGGATGGGAGTCAGCTAGCAGTACTCCTTCCTTTTCAGTTGGACCAATCAGAACTTCGAGCTTATAAGAGAATAAGAGGATGGGAACAATACTTGAAGGAGATCAGACATGTTAAGCAACGACTCCTCAAGAAATGAGAGAATAGTGATTTATTTTCTTGATGTTAGTTGAAAAAATAGTGCTGGAGTTATGGAAGGTCATATAGTAATATAAATTTCATCCATCTTGAATACAAATAGTCCATAAGTGGAAATAAAGTATAATACTTGAAGGATTGACCGTTAGAATTCGTCATCCATTATATACATAAAATGGTAATCTATTATAAGTGAAAATTATTAACCTAAGCCGGAGTCTTTTGAATTATTAATCTACAAGATTCATCTAAACTGAAGTGAAATTTTAATAAAGTAACTTTTAGTTTAACTGTTAACAAGTGTCGTTATTTGTATAGTAAGAAACTTTTTCCTCATTCCCCTGACGGAAGTTATTAGGGCCGTGGCAAAATTACAGTGATTCAAATGATTACAATCACAAATCTACAACTTGGGACATCACACCCAACAACCCACCTTTATGGTTTACTCATTGTAAATGCAATCTTCTACTATGTGCCTGAGAGAATCAAACATTTTTTTTAAACGTTGCTGATTCTTGGCGGATCTGCAGACATATTACTAACTCTAACTCACTGGCTCTATCGAATCCGTAGGTTCATGGCTGCGCGGACATAAGCTCTCCATACATCCCTACCCTGAGCTTAAGTTTCCCTGAATAATTTACCTTCCTCGAATCATGGCTAAGGTTGTTCTTTCCAACTCATTCTTGGTCTCTACTAGGCACTTTCCTCCTGGTTTTCATACAAGAAGTTTCCAACCCCTCTTTTATTCTTCATTCGTACCACATGGTCTGTCTATCGGAGTCTACGTGTTTTTATTACATCTGGTTCCTAATAAAGATCGGGGGCACGCCGTAGCGTAGTGGTTAAGGCACTGAGCTACAAGCCACGAGGGTCGAGGGTTCAAGTCCCGCTGGGGTCAGGATTTTTAAACTGATTCAAACCCTCTGGCGGCACTATGGCCCTGGGGTCGACTCAGCATCTAACATAAATGAGTACCAGACACTTGTTCTGGGGGTAAAGGCGGCCATCACGCAGGGCTGACAACCCGGCTGACATAAAGTGCCGATTGTCTAGAAAAAGTGGGAGCCCTAACCTCCTACTACCCCAAGGGCCTCCGGGTCTGTTGTGGGATCACTTTACTTTCGGGGCACGCCGTAGCGTAGTGATTAAGGCACTGAGCTACAAGCCGGAGGGTCGAGGGTTCAAGTCCCGTTCGGTCATGATTTTTAACTGACCCAAACCCTCTGGCGGCACTATGGCCCTGGGGTCGACTCAGCCTCTAACGGAAATGAGTACCAGACGCTTGTTCTGGGGGTAAAGGCGGCCGTCACGCAGGGCTGACAACCCGGCTGACATAAAGTGCCGATTGTCTAGAAAAAGTGGGAGCCCTAACCTCCTACTACCCCAAGGGCCTCCGGGTCTGTTGTGGGATCACTTTACTTTCGGGGCACGCCGTAGCGTAGTGGTTAAGGCACTGAGCTACAAGCCGGAGAGTCGAGGGTTCAAGTCCCGTTTGGGGTCATGATTTTTTAACTGACCCAAACCCTCTGGCGGCACTATGGCCCTGGGGTCGACTCAGCCTCTAACGGAAATGAGTACCAACGCTTGTTCTGGGGGTAAAGGCGGCCGTCACGCAGGGCTGACAACCCGGCTGACATAAAGTGCCGATTGTCTAGAAAAGTAGGAGCCTTAACCTCCTACTACCCCAAGTGCCTCCGGGCTTGTCGTGGGATCACTTTTACTTTAACTTTTTTTCCTAATAAACATCACATTGCCCACTGTTTAGTAGTCTTCTTCATTAACCTGTCTGTTCATCTCTCTTTGATCCACAAAAAAAAAATCCTGAGAATGTTATTCTTAAATACTCTTAGTCTATTCTCCAATTTAAAGTAAGAGTCCAAGTCTCACATCCATATAACTGGGATAATAAAGTTTGATATATTTTTCGTTTTTCTTTTTTTTGAAGGAAGTTCGAATAACAAAAGTTTCCTGTGGATGTATAAGAGCAGCGTTTCCAGAATGTTTAATCTTTTTCTGCGCCTCATTCCTGTTTGTAATTATAGTTCTTAGATAAAAATAAAACGTAGTTTTATTTGATTTTCATATTTATTATATAATTCAGTGATAGCTGTTTCGGTACACTGTACCTTCTTCAGACATGTTAACAAATTATGATTGTGTTCCAACTGATCTAAGCAACATACAACAATATTTATTTAAATTTTTTTAATTAACAAAGGGGATTCATTCAAATCAAGTTGAGAATTTAACAGTTTTTTACTACTTTTAAACTTATTAATTTCTACAGCCTCCAAAACATCTAACTTCTTACCCTTATCACAAATATGTAAAATTTCAAAATTTGGATCGAAACAATGATTAAATTGGAATAGGTGTTAGCATAGTTTGAATTTTCTAAATTTCTGTTATATGCTCTCATGTGTTCCTTTATCCGAGATTAAAAGGTCTACCAGTTTGTCCTATATAGACATTGTCACATGTGCCACACTTCAATTTATATACACCTGATAATTTTTCTTTTTTTGTTTTGGTTTTATTTTTTTTATTATATTTTGTAGAGTTTTATTAGTTTTAAATGCCACATATATGGATTTTCATCAAGTAAACACCAACTCAATTGATTATAGTTCTTAGATATTTAAATTTAGTTAATTCTAAAAAAAATCCCTCATTTTGCCATTATCTGTCCGTTTCTTTATGCAATATATTTCTACGTGTAACCATATATTTAGTTTTTATTGGTATTACTGCCAGTCCCATTTGTTAGTGTTACTAAATATAATAATGCATGTTGACCCTTAGTATGTTCTCGCTATCGCTAATGTAATACTTCTTCTTCTTCCGATGCAGTATTGGGTGATGATGCCCGTTCTGCGACTACAAAAACTGATCTTTCCATCGGTTGAAGGGACTTCCGAGGTCCCTTTTGCCTTTAGGGTTGAGGTCGTAAATCATCTTTGGTAAACGGGAATTTGACATTCTCTGGACGTGTTGGAACCATTTAATCTGACTATTTAACTCATGCCCCAATTGGAGTCAATGACCAATCACGTTTCAATGATTTCTGTTTTACAACCAATCAGGTCGTGTTTTCACGAAATATTTATCAGTGTTAGGATTATCATATATTAAACAAAGCTCCTCCTTTTTAATATTCTGACAGGTCTGACCGTTTTTTTGCAGTGACTGAGCCTATAACAATATAGGCTACCAGATTGTATATAATAGTGCTTACATGTCAACATTTGTAGCAATTGATTATACCACCAAAAAAGAAAACCACTGTTTGCACTTTCTTAAATGTATTTTTTTCCCAGGTAATAATCGAGAAAAAATAATTGTCATATTTACATCATACGACATCAAAAATGAATTAATATACAGATTGATGTGTTTCATTTTTTCTCCACTAGAGAGCATTCCTTACAATATTGCCGTTCCTTTGGCAATAAATAGTATGATCTGGTTGCAGTGATAAACAAAAGAAGCAGTAGAAGCGTACCTATCGTTCTCATTTGTTTTCAAACATCGCCGTTTACATTAAATATATAATATTTTTTAAAATAACTATAGTTAAATAATGATTTGTGAGTAAACAGCTTAATTTTATTCGTTAAATAGTCCTAACAAATGCCACTCTTGATTTCCAAATTCTCTAGATAAATTCACTCCTCACTTCGTGAGTCGTGAATTTATCGATAATTTGGAAATCACTCGTGGCATTACTTATGATAATTTTGTATATATTCAACCATTTTCCTACTATTCCACTGCATCCTTATCTCATCACTTTTCATTCTATCCCTTAATGTTACTCCAGTTAGTGATGCGGAGGAATCTAATTTGTGAACTATTAATGCGGGATTTATCTTTGCTCGAAGTGTCCAACATTCACTTCCGTATAGTAGAGCAGGTTTGGCTATGGCATTATGAAATCTCAATTGGATTTCTTTCCTCATTTGTTTTCCAAATTTCTCCTAATTTACCATTTAATCTGTTATATGTTTCTAAATTTGTTTCCACATCTTTTTTGATTCTGAAAACTGTGATATATTATTACCTAAATACTTAAAGTGTGTTTACTTGTTCTATTGGTTTATTATTTATTATTATTTTTACTCTCGAAAGTCCTTTCCAGTGATTGCCATGGATTGGTTTTATTTTTCGGATATTTTATGTTGTATTTTTCCAGGGTATTCTGCAATTTAAGCACTGATCTCTGCAAATCATCTTCATTCTCCGCTAGAAGTACTTGATCATCTGCGAAGATTATTGTTTTGTATTTGATTTCCTCTACATATTTTTACTCCAGGGGGGTTTAGTTTTTTCCACTCCTGGACAATTTTATTTAGATATAGAATAATCAGTAATGGAGATAGTCCACATGTATACATAATCACTTATTAATACAATGAATTGTAGGGTCTATTCCTTTATCCTCTAAAGATTTGATGGCATGCGGGTACTACAAAATTTAATAGTAGAGGAGATATTGCATCTCCTTGCTTTAATTCTTGGTAATTTCAAAAACTCCCTGAAAAGTGTTATATCTGCAATATTATTCGTTATTTTTATTCTTTAAACTTTTTCCTCTTCATTAAAGAAAGTGGGAAGTAAATTATATCATGCGCACGGTAGATTTTCTAAAAACTATTTTCAAACATTTGTTATTATAGTACATTACGATGCGAGGTTGGGAAGTGGGTTTTTACAGAATCGAGGAAAAATGTTTACCGAGATTCTGTAAAACACTTCACAAACGTGCGTTGTACATTATTATCTGCGCGATGGTGTTTTCAAAATAATAAATAATAGTAAAATAATAACAACTGTTGGAAATATTTGCATACATTATAAACAATTGACTAATGTTAACAGTGTGGGCAATGTTTATTAGTTGAAACAACAGGAGGCCTTGGGAACAATTATTGATAACATGGCCGCAAGTACGTATTTATTGTTTTTTTATTAATACAATGTACGGTTAAAAATTATAAAATAGTTACCTTGTAGGTCCGTCTCCTCAACTTAAGTTCTTTTAAAACTCTGTAGGCCTTTCGGGACTAGTCCCATCATCAGCAGAATGCATTAGGTCCGTTCTTGTTGACCCTTGTTGAAGCACTGACTTGGTTTGTGAGAATTTTATACAGAGGATTGTGTGGATTAGGTGTGTATTCATTGAGAATCAGGTTGTTGTTGATTTCTCGTAGATTGCGATTTCCTCCAGTACATTTATTATCGTTGGAATGTTTTCTCTATGTACTATTGTGAGGGTGTTATCGATGTTATGCATGTGGTGTCCAGCCTGGATTACATGTTTTGCGTAACTTTGATTTTCCTCCATTATAAATGAAATCTCTGAAATGTTCCTTGAATCTGATGTTGAAGCTTCTGTTAGTGTTTTATATTGTTTCAAATAAAGTTCAGTTCCTTTAAAATGCAGTGATTTGTTTCCTATAGGCTAATGTATATTAACACTACCTTTTGGATATTTGTGTATATACATTGTACGTAGTATACATAGAGGGCAGTGGATTTATTTACTTCCCGCACATGGGTGTAAATGTAATATTACAGTATAGTTACTTAGGTTGGCATCCCCGAAATGTAGGAAGTGAACGTTCATTAATGGTTGCCATTGCTGGTAAGTACGGCAGAACGCACTATCGCGCAAAAAATAAATGTTATGCTTTATTTTTATATAGAATTAACGCATCACTATATCAGTATATAGTAAGTAAACTGTATCATATAATGTATACAGTAAGATGTATAACTGTAGGCTTTCACGGCCGTGTCTTGATCCCTATTAGGTTCGTCTTCCGGGCATATAGGCCGTGGTCCCAGTCGTTCTTCTACTCGACGTTTCGTATACTGCTGCGGTAGACATCTTCAGGAGATACTGCGTGCTCTCTGTGAACTCCTCAACAGTCGGCTGCAGACGGCTGGCTGGTCGTTGACTGACTGATTGTTGACGGTGACGTTGCACCGTCCAGTGTGCTGCATACTGTTTCCCACTGGGATAAACTTGGCCAGCAAATTGTTTCCTTTTGGACTATCAAGTAGTGGTTGTGGATTATGTAACCTCAGCCTTTGGTGACAATGTATTTTACCTAACAGGTCTATACCAGAATAATAGTGCAAACCACTATACTTGTAAGAAGGCATCATAAACCACGCCGCCGGCAAGCAGGAGTCCGAAAGCCGGACAGCGTAGAGTGAGCCACACTTCTCAAAGCGAGCGGTCTCGCACTATTATGTGGATGGTCTCTCCTTTTGAGGTTAACCTGTAAAAACACAGGTTAACCAGTCGGCTCATGAAGATGAAAACGCTCCATGGGACTAGACAGTTCAGCCAATAAAGGCTGAACATCCCGGAGAATTTCCTCCCCACGAGCACTTAAGCTACCTATTTGCAATTGCTGGCCCTTAACTTTAGCAGTGCAATTCTCTTGAGTTGTTCTGGAAGCAGTCGTACCAGTCTGTAAAGCTTGGGTGAAGGAAACTCTTGGATCGACCTTCACAGAAGTGAAGGTCTTTCTTTGAGTTGTAGTTACAGTTGGATTTTGAAATAGGATCACTTGTGGATGGTTTTTCTTTTGGATTAGGGATGGGTTTAGCTACCCTGCTATAAGCTTCAAGGGCCGCCTTGAAAGCAGGGCAGCCTCTATAGGACGCCGGGTGACCGGACTCCTTGCAATTTGCACATTTTAGCAAATTTGTGTCTCTCCGCGCTTCGGCCTTTAGGGTACAGTCCTTGTGCCCGTGAGGCCCAGCGCAGATAACACAGCGAGGAGCCCGATTACAGGCAGGAAAGGTATGATTAAATGACTGGCACCGGTAACAACTGCTTAAGCCCAGCCCTGGGTCTATATGGTTCTATGGCCACAACAGTGTACAAGAGACGCTTTTAAATCATAAATTTCCAACGCTTTACTATTGCGTTCTAGTTCTAATATATAAATGGGAAGAGGTATAGCCAAATTATTTTCCGTTTTAGTGATCTGTTTTACAGTTTTAACTGGGAAACCCAACGCGAGGATTTCCTCTTTAATTTCATCTGGGTCTACAGTTGCAGGCAGTCTCTTTAACACCACTTTCAGAGGAAGATCCCTCTTCAGTTGGAAAGTATAGTATTCCCTATTCAGGGAAGTAAAATACTCCTTCAACTTGAAGAAATCTTCCAGTGATCGTGCATAGTAGCGTATTCCTTCAGGAATACTGACACCACTTTAGTTGGTCGCCAATTAGTGATTTCAACTCTTTATTTATTCGGAACAAATTCCCATGACCAATAACTGTAATTGGTGGGGGTCTTTGCTCCGATTGGACAGTATTACCTGAAGGAGTAGCAGTAGGCGTGGCCATAGTAGGACCAGTAGCTTGAGGAGGGGACCATCTCTGAGGATGTTCCTGCAGTAGAATTTGGAATTTCAGTTAGAACTGAAAATTATTGTTAATAGGCACTGCTGGAACCTCAGCTCGTGATTCCTGCGGCTCTATGGATCGGTCAACTTTCAAAGAGAGGTATGAATTCTTTAGTGGGTTTGCCCAGTAATATGGGTTCTTTTATTTTGAAGAATCAATTTTAAGATTTCTTTACTACTAGTGTCGGTGGTTTTTCTTTTATCTTTTTTCTTTCTGTTTTTCCGTTTAGGAGTAGATTGATTACTAGTTGTTGACTGGTCGTCAGTGAGCATTTGCTCCTCGTGGGCATCTGCTCACTGGTGTCCATATCACGACTAGTTGAAGGTATTTCTCTGTGTAACTCTTTGCTTTAGAATTTAAGGAGGAATAGAAAAGCGCAGTAGTGCGAATCTCTAGTAGATCTCCTTTTCAATTCATTAAGCATAGCTTCGAAGGTTGAGCGACCTGGTTCATTTTCTTTAAATCAATTTATTTAACCGATCCAAAGCTAAAGACGTTGAAATCACGAGCTTCTTCGGACCTTTCATAATCCGGGAAAAGTACCCATGAAATTTATGAGTATTAGAAAAGTTCCACTAAGAGTGGAAAGCAATTCTTTTAGTTCGGGATTTTTATCATATCCATACTTGTGGACAAACTTTTCAAATTTTATTCGCGGAGTCTTCCCAGAGTATGAGAGGCCCAACATCCTCAATTTCTGGATCAAAAGACCTATCAGACTTTGGCATAGCAGCCATCGTGCTTGGTAGTACCAAGTCTTAGTTCTGGTCCACTATACACAAAAGCACTAAACACTTGTCACCAAAGGATAAGATTATATATATCACAATAACAATTGCGTCCACACCACTTACCTTGATAACACTTCACTCGAATTTATATACAAAAAGCACAAAAAATCACAAGGATCAACCCGTGTTTTAGGGCCACGCCCTAACAAGGAATTTGCTAACCAGCTGTAGAATCCGCGGATCTGGTTGGCCGAGACGAAATCTGAAAAAAATTGATGCGGCCAATCACCAGCACACGAAGGACTATAAGTCAAAACGTCAACAACTTATTGATAGTCGTTTGCAGTACTACGTCTAGGATGCCGTGATGAACTGCAGCAGACGTTCAATGTAGGCAGGATCAATAGCAGTATGATGGATCATTAACCGAAGTTGCATGATGTTATCAGTACCAGCTCTGATTTCAGTATGATGTAACCTCGTTGGAAACTCCCTCCCTATTAATAGGCACGCCCCTGGTGGAGAGGCGGTTTTCTGCGCGGTCCGTGTTGCGTGCTGTTTTGTCCAGGCTGTCGCTAGCAGAAGTCATAGGCTTCGTTGTCGTATTGTGCAGTGCCGGGATCCAGATTTTGTTTATCTTCATGGATATCCATGGATCCCGGCACTGCACAATACGACAACGAAGCCTATGACTTCTGCTAGCGACAGCCTGGACAAAACAGCACGCAACACGGACCGCGCAGAAAAACTCCTCTCCACCAGTGGCGTGCCTATAAATAGGGAGGGAGTTTCCAACGACCAGCCAGTCTGTAGCCGACTGTTGAGCAGTTCACAGAGAGCACGCAGTATCTCCTGAAGATGTCTCTACCGCAGCAGTAGACGAAACGTCGAGTAGAAGAACGACTGGACCACGGGCCTATATGCCCGGAAGATGGAAACCTAATAGGGATCATTATACAGTAAGAGATTGATTTATAACATGTTAAAAAATCTTTACCATTTTCCTCTGTACAATGTAAGTAAACTGTTTCATATAGTGTATATAGTAAGGAATTGATTTATAAACATGTTTTAAATATTTTACAATTTTCCTCCGTACAATGTTCATTTTTAATCCCATTCTACTCTTCCATTTTTATACCGTCTTTTCAATCCCATAGTCCTAAACCACTTCTACATTATATCTCTTTTTTGCACGATAGTGCGTTTTGTGTGTACTTACAGCAATGGCGACCATGATTGAAAATTCGACTTCCTACATTTCGGGATTGCCAACCTAAATAACTATACTACAATGAAAATAACTATACAGTAATTTACATCTGCAAAGGGATTTTTAGCTGACTCCGCTGGATCGTAGAACTGACTCGACAGCAATCTTTGAGGTCGTCAGGAGTTGAGCGACGTACTAATGCTCAGGCTGGACCCACTTCAGCAACAAAACACGTCCCCGCGTGGTGCACAGGGGAAAAGGTCGGTGGATCTGCTAGTCAGTCCTCCCAGCCAAGTCCAAGAGACTCGTGAACCCATTAGTGGGTCGGCAGAGGATGGGCGCCCTGTCGTACTACGTGCTTTAACTGTTGGAGCTTGCGAGCTCCATGCTGGCCCACAATGGCGGCCAGGACACGTCCCTGGGAGGCCGGGGCACGGCTCGGATCAAAGCATCACGGGTTCGTGGACCAGGAGAGAGCACCTGGATGTACTAAAGTCTCACACTGCGGGGCTAGGTGGGTCAAGCCTAGCCGGTCTCACAACGGCTGCAGGATGCGTCCTTGGAGGTAGAACAGGGGGATGGTCGGTGGATCTGCGATGCTACCAAGCAAAGCAGTCCACCCGGCCAGGCTCATGGAGCCCGTGGACCAACTGTGGGGTCGTCAGATGTGAGCGTCATCACGTACTACGAAGCTTAGCAATTTCCCCGAAATTATGACTCCGACATATTTTCTCGGGGTGTTGGTTTTAAGTCCGAGAACCTTAAAGTGGATCGCGAAGTAGAATAGCTGGGACTTGGGAGTATGATCATCTGGGCGAGTATTCCAAGGGGTGGTGGAGGGTCCAGCACCACATATTATAAACATACGTGTGGGAAGTAAAACCAGCTGTCCCTATGTATACTACAGTACATATAATGTATATACCAAAAAATCCAAATGGTAGTGTCAATATACATTATACGAAACAAATCACTGCATTTTAAATGAACTGAACTTTATTTGAAACAATATAAAACAATAAATACCTACTTGCTGCCATTTTATCTCTAAATTGGTCTCACGGCCTTCTGTTGTTTCAACTAATAAACATTGCCCACACTGTTAAAGTTAGTCAGTTGTTTATAATGAACGCAAATATTTCCAACAAAGATATTATTTTACTAGTACTATTTTGAAAATATCATCGCGCAAGAAATAATGTACAACGCACGTTTGTGAAGTGTTTTAAAGAATCTCGGAAATTAAAAACCTCGCTATCGCTCGGTTTTTAAACATTTTTCTCGATTCTGTAAAAACCATTACCCAACCTCGCGTAGTAATATACTATTAATATTACCGGTATCCATTCAATGGTTCTAAGATTAATAAATTGTTCCTTCTTCCTATGGTGTTCACTCTTTCATTTATTTCAATAACTCTTTGTTGCGACATTCGGCCTATACAATTAATTTATAGTAAAATCCTTAGTATTTCTACGTATAATGGGTAGATTTTAAGTAGGAATTAGGTCCTACTTGCAATAAAAATAATGAAAATGTCATGTGAACTTTGGATTAAAAATATACGAGTTTCTTAGTTAATTTTTCATGAAGTTTAACCGCACATTACTTTATAATGATAGTGAACAGTACATTGGAGATGTGAAATGGAACAACTATTTCTCTTTGCTACTTTAGTACTAGAAATATGTATTTTGTATATTTGTTCTGGCTGGGTGGAAGGATAGGAATTATAATCTTAACTCTGTGACAGTTATACAATTATTATTATTATTATTATTAGGCTCCTTTATTATTATTATTATTTATTATTAGGCTCCTATTATTATTATTATTATTATTAGGCTCCTATTATTATTGTTATTATTGTTATTATTATTATTAGTAGTAGTAGTATTATTATGCTGTTTATTATTATTATTATTTTATTATTATTATTATTTATATTATTATGCTATTATTATTATTATTATTAGGCTCTATTATTATTATTATTATTATGCTCTTATTATTATTATTATTATTATTATGCTATTATTATTATTATTATTATTATGCTTTATTATTATTAGTCTCTTATTATTATTATTATTTTATTATTATTATTATGATGCTATTATTATTATTAGGCTGCTATTATTATTATTATTATTTTATGCTTATTATTATTATTATTATTATTATGCTGCTATTATTATTATTAGGCTCCTATTATATATTATTATTATTATTATTATATTATTATTATTATTATTATTAGGCTCCTATTATATTATTATTATTATATTATTATTATTATTATTATTATTATTATGCTGCTATTATTATTATTAGGCTTCCTATTATTATTATTATTATTATTATTATTATATTATTATTATCTTTTATTTATTATTATTATTATTATTCCTATTATTATTATTATTAGGCTCCTATTATTATTATTATTATTATTATTATTATTATTATTATTATTATTATTATTATTATTATTATTATTATGCTGCTATTATTATTATTAGGCTCCTATTATTATTATTATTATTATTATTATTATTATTATTATTGTTATTATTATTCATTATCATCATCATCAGTATTATCATTATCATCTTCACCTGTAAATAATTCAAATACTCCTGTAAAACAATTCATTACATATCCAGATTTTAAAACTGGTCGTCGTCGTTTTTACAATTTTTCCAATCCTCCTTGATTGGGATATTAGTGAATATTGACAAATGTTCATTTTAATTTCATTTATTTTATTTAATGTGCGCTAAAACCGACCATAAGATCAAAAACTGACAAAATAAAAAGTTGCATTTCACACATTTTTAGACTTACTTCGTGAAAACCAGGTCAATATTTAACATCATTATATTGTAATAGTCCACCACTCTGGTGTCGAGGTAGCGTGCTGCCTTGTCACGCAGCGGGCCCGGGTTCGATCCCCGGTCGGGGCAGTTTTTCTGGGTGAGGTTTTTATCGGGGTTTTCCCTCACCTGTAAGACAAATGTCAGGAAAACTTTAAGACACAAACGGTCCCCGAAATGATATGGCCATCATCATCATCATCCTTCACTGGTGTGGAAAGCAACGGGAAGCTACCACACCTACAATTCCCTAGTAAAGCTGCAAGCATAGCATGAAAATCCTATGATTGCAGTGAAGGACCTGCCTTCGGGCAGAATTACTATGGATGGATGGATATTGTAATAAATGAATAAATTTCTAAACTTTTTTAAAATACACATTTGCGATCCAAGTCACAAGAAATTTTGTTTTTATTTAACCGAAAGAATTCGTAGTGAATATGTCATCAGTTCATCACTTACATTAGGCCCACTTTAATGCTGTATAAATTGGTTGTAAACCTAGTAATAATGTTTTTTTAGGAGTTACTTACAAGATAACTTGTAATTTCTGATTAAGGTTTACACTTTTTTAAATAGGCATATTTGTTATCGTAGTCGATTTTTTAAACCTAATGTATAAAAGTTAATTTAATTAATTAAATAAAAATAAAACTTAAAGTTTTATGTGATTTTCATATTTATTAAAATATAAATTAGTAACAGCTGTTTCGGTACTTTGTACCTTCTTCAGACATGATTACAATTTTTTGTTTGTTTGATGATATAATCATATCTGAAGAAGGTAAGAATTACCTAAACAGCTGTTACTAAATTATATTTTAACAAATATGAAAATCAGATAAAATTCTTAAGTTTTATTGTAATTTAATTAAATAAATTATTGAATTTCATCATTAAACGCCAATTCAATTGATTATTATAACAATTAATGTTTTGTTTGTTTGCTTGTTTGTTCGTATTTTATACGCTGCCATACCGTTTATCCGATTGTGATGGGGCTTTTTGCAAAATGTTCAGGAGATTCCCGGGATGAACATAGGCTATAAGTGAGTTGTAATACTCAACCCCTTCACCCCTAAAATCACCCTTTGTAGTGAAAAATATAAAATAAAGTCCCTATTTTGACGTTTAAATGGCTTACGCTGCCTAAACCATAACAAACACGCCAAATTAATGTACACAGAATTGAATATCTCAAAAAAACTCTACAAAAAAGTTCGCGACAGCATATGTTTATCTTTTACGGATAACTCACAATGACCATTTTTGTCTTTCGTTGATGCCAAGAAGATTGGGATAAGCAGATTCCCGGGCAAGTGTGCTCTGCCATACCGTTCATCCGATTGAAATGGGGCTTTTGAAAAATATTCAGGAGATTCCGGGGGTGAACATAGGCTATAAGAGAGTTGTAATACTCAACCCCTTCATCCCTAAAAATCACCCTTTGTAGTGAAAAATATTCCCTATTTTGACGCTTAAATGGCTTACGCTGCCTGAACCATAACAAATACACCAAATTAATGTACACATAATTGAATATCTAAAAAAAAAGACTCTATAAGAAAGTCCGCGACAGCATATGTTTAACTTCTACGGATAACTCACAATAACCATTTTAGTTTTTCATTGATGCCAAGAAGATTGGGATAAGCGGATTCCCGGGCAAGCATAGTAGCGCACGGCTGGTGGTACATTTATTAGGAGTAGCAGCACACGCTGTGTATTAGCTAGTATACAATACATCTTATCCTTTCCCTTGATATGAAACTTGGGAGGGACCTCAGAAACTTACTATGATTATTGAATGTACGTATCATCTGAATTCTCAGTTATGAAGCAGTGATACCAGAGAATTGAACTAGCGTGTCATATAGAAATAACAAGATGCATTGTGAAGTTGACCTAGTTAGGTCATTGTACTTTTAAAACTAGTGGTTTGCTACCATTGATTATTATCTAAATTGACCTCAGCTCCACATGTCTCTCCAGCTCTCAACTCTTTCCTAGTATACAATTTGCCAACTTCGCTAACGACACGTTACCTGTCTGCCTTCGCTCAAAATAACAGAGAGTAAATGTTGGGTCATATACAGTATTTATCAAACTATACCTCTTCCAGCTAAGTTCCAGTTATAATGTAAACAAACCAGATACGGTGGAATAATTGTTTTACCTTTAAGCGTGTAAGAAAATATAGTTCCCTCTCTAACACTGGAAATAAAGGAAATAAAAACAATAAAAGTATATATTATCTAGCACATATCTATATAAGGTATTGTGAGAGAATCTTAAGATATTTATAATCACAATTTTAAGTAGTTTAATAAACATGGTTATACTCTTATGCATGCACAATGCAGAATACGTTGGTATTTTATTGTCTCATAATGGCCACTTTTTGTAGATTTTCTTACAATATTGATTTGAATATCGGAGAGAAATTATTTTGAATGTTCCCAAACAGTTTAGTATAATATATCTTACTTAGCGATTGAGGAAGCGGTAAAAATAATAGAATTTAGGTGAGTAAGCATGCAGCATAAATTGTGCTTATAATGAAATTGCAAATAAACGATATCATCGACATCATGGAAAAAGCGTAAACATCTGATTAGGTATACTCATATATATTTTTTGTCATAAGTAAGAAATGGAAGTTCATAATTATTGGTAATTACCACATTTCCTCGTATTCAATCTTATTTCCACTAAATTTCAATGTTTCCTGAGAATGTTTTTATCGATGACAGTTCCGTACGCAA
>JASPKZ010002036.1:0-80013 GCA_030220185.1 Diploptera punctata
AGGCGAAAATTTTTCTCTTCAAATATAATTTATCTTTCAGTGAGAAATGTTAAAACAATAATAAAAAATCATTAGAAGCCTTACTAGCTTTATAAAGTAATGTTAAATTCCCAATAAATGTCTTCTTAAATAAGAAGCCGCCATTTGCAAAGAGAGAAGCAATGGTTTCAAAGCGTTTGGCGAGAGGGAATTACAACGTTTATAAGAGAAATTTGCATCTAGATCGTAACTCGCCTCGGTAGCTCAGTTGGTAGAGCATTTGGCCCGGCAAGCCAAAGGTCCTGGGTTCGAGTCTCGGTCTATGCGAAAATTTTTCTCTTCAAATATAATTGGGTCTTTTATTCATTTAAAAGACAGGTTATGAGGTGAGGTATAAACAATTTTATCTTAAATTAAACCTCAGTGATATTTCCTATAATGGTTCAAAGTAATGTGTGTTTTGAACTGCTATAAACATAAAATGACTTTTTGTTTTATCTTCTCTATTTCAAAAGTAAATTAAGTGCAGCAAGCAGCACCAAGAATCTTTGAGAGATTAAAATTGTTTTGTTTTGCCATAATAGTACGCGGGTTGAATTTCAGAAATGTTTTTCAGCCAGCTTCATTGGCTTAATGAATATACTCTACTCTTTATTGATTGTGCAGAAGCCAGCTTCATTGGCTCATTGAATGTGCTTAGCTCTATATCGATTGTACAGAAGCGAGATAATCAATAAAATATCTTCATTGCTGAAAAATCAACTTGATGTGATGTAAATTGCAGGAAAATAAAATTGCAGAAATATGAAGTCGCAGATGTTAATACATTGTGAATAAAGGGAAACTGAAGGGACCTTTAAGAATGTTGTAAAAGGCAAGAAAACGTTAAAATGCGGGGCAATACTGTAGTTTCATTAAATTACAAATTTCTCAGTAAAGTTGTTACATTATTTGGCGAGTGAATATTTCTTTATAATTATCAATGTCTCCTTTATGAACAAAAACTTTACAAAAGTAATTGTAAAATTCAAATATATTCTCTACCTTCTAAGTTCTTAATCTGTCTTCTATTTAAATGAGGCGAAGCGATAAAGAATAAATTTTAAAGTACTTCGAAATTATGATGTACAAAAATATATTCTCTATCTTCTAAGTTCTTAATCTGTCTTCTATTTAAATGAGGCGAAGCGATAAAGAATAAATTTTAAAGTACTTCGAAATTATGATGTACAGAAGTCGGATATGGTTTAGTCAGCACAACACAGTTAATATCTTGTAATTTTCACATGTAAGCACAAACATCTCAACACGTGATAAATTGAAAACTAAGATAGTAGGAATAAAGGATCATGAATAATGCAAGAATTATTAGTGATACAACATTGCAACTGGAGCAACTTCCTGCCTTCACTGATTCCATGGCTGCTGCTAGTCTTAATTTTAGCAGCAATACAAGAAAGGACAATTCTGTTGTAATGATTGGATTATTTAATGGCAGATATATCACTGCCGTTTGTAAAGTTTCCATTATTGCTAGGTTTCTCCTGCTTTCCTATCTCTATAGTTCATCATTTAAACTTAACCATACTATGTGCCTATTTCAATTTTATAGTAAATTTATGATACTATCAATAAAACACACTCTTCCTATATAACAAACAATAAACATATAATAGCCTCTTTTTAATTAGATAGAAAATTTATCTTGGGTTAACTATAACACTTAAAAACATGGAATTTTAGTTATGAAAGTAACAATGAGCTCCTTTCTCTATACCCTGTTTGCTTTTAAAGTGATCCTTGTCAAAACAAAACCATGTGACCTGGTTGCTTTTCATTGGTTATGGACACCGACATACGTTGTAGAAGCAATATCCTTCTGCTATTTGCGCCACATTTACGGTCACTTTCGACAGGGAGATGACAGCAATAGGAAACTATACTTTCTGCCATTTTGTTTCATGAGAATCAACTTAAGCATGACTCAAATGCGTCACCCATATGTAATAAACTATTTTTAGTTTTAATTATGGTTGGTATCTAATGTCGAGCACTTGATAATGAAATCATTCGCTCTCTTTTAATTATTGATAGGTATATTTTAGAATATTTTGTATGTTCTGAATATTACCATTTTCATTCACGCAGAATATTAGAGGACATATTTACTTTAATGAAGGGAACTACTTTTTTTGGCATACTTATTGCTTCTACAATGTACATCGGTGTCCATAACCAATGAAAAGCAAACAAGCCACATGGTTTTGTTTTGATGAGGATCACTTTAAGAACAAACAGGGTATAGAACATATTCCCAACATCAATATTATATAGGTATTCTGGGCCTAATGGGGAAAAAATTGTCTTCTGTTATCTGCCATGAAATAATTACTTACTTTAGTTCTTTATTCTAAGTTCCAATTTGCCTAATATAATGCCTTCAGCCTAACTTTTGTTCCACAGATTTTAAAATTGAGAACTCTTAATATATGGATAGTGAATAATGCATATCTATATTAATGCATTGCAAGTGTGCAAGATGATGATCCAAATGCATTGTAGTAGTTTATATTTAATATCTAATCAACAAAACTAGTTCTCAGTTACATTCTTTTGGACAGTTAGTTAAAACATTCACTTAAATCATGTATTTACATATGAATAATAGTAATTAAATTACATTTGTATATATCCCAAATTTAATGATTTTTTAAGGGTAGGTTGTAGTAAAACCGTGTAGACGGCAATAGCTTGTTACAATTTGGAATCCAGAGCTTGAGATGAATGAATTCAATAGTTAACAAATTACTTAATGGAGACTAAAAGTTGGTATTGCTCTTTAGGGATGAAAGCTAGGCTGATTGAACTATGAAGACTATAAATTGTTTTTGTTTGAAAGTGTTTTATTTAAATTGTTTACACGGATTTCAAATGATGAATGTTTGTAAAATAGTAAGCCTGGTTATACAAGTGCATGGTTTTGAGCTGTGTTGAGAATATAAATTGTATATTTTTGTATTGCCCTAGGCTTCTAGCTTGATGCGATGATGGCTGGTGGACTGTGGCCGGGCACCCGCCCCTCGTAACGTGGAGTTGTTCTCTTGTTTTCAGGGTAATAGTGGAACATGCCAGAGGTACAGCACGTCGTGAACGTGGCTACGGGGGTGGTGGTGGTGGTGGTGGAGGAGGAGGCGGCTACGGTCGCCGGCGTTCGTCGTGGATGGACAAGTAAGCCAATTCCATTGCTTGTTGTTACAGAGTCTCTGTAGAGAAAGCTCGCGGAACGCCGCACGGCAGCGACATGTGGAGAGGTCGCAGCCGAGACCGGGGGCCTCCCCCGCGCAGGCGAAGCAGGGGTCGGCTCGGGGCGGGCTCTGGACAAGTAAGCCGTTACTGGCCGGGGTACCAGGGGAGGGAAGGTTCTTGTGTAGTAACTCTTTATAACCAACTCCACCGGTACTTGGCCTCTCCAACAAGTCTACTATCCTAACTCCTTCTGAATTTTAACGTGAATGTGCAAGACACGCTTACGCCGTGCATGTGTAGCGTAGTGTTGTGGTTGCTATCATAGTAATAAAATTAAGACATTGTAAATAAGTTTACTTAAGTCACTGTAGACCTAGATGTAAGTTCTGTTACTGTATTCTCTACAGTATAACCCCAATACATTGTTATCAAGTTTTGAAAATAAATTGCCGGTTCTTTTGGAAAAATTTGGTTCATGGCTTATGTATCATGTAATAGTTATTAAAATTTTGCACTTCATAGACATGTTTAGTCCGATTGATATTTGCTGTATTTATATATTTTTTCCCCCCAAAAAGTAAACTTAAGTTGTGCTTATTTGAATATTAAGATATATCTGCAACTATGATGAAATTACAGTCACTACATTTTTTTATGTACTTTATATAAGTTTAAAATTTGAGTGTGCAGGTCATTTCATTCATTTCAAATTTGACACTGGATGGATGACTTCATTTGTTAATAGAATTTGTAAAAATATCTAAAATTAACAAGATTAAATTTTAGTTAAAATATATATATTTGAGGGATCCAGTGAAATAAAGCATTGATTGTTAGTCCAAATATATAGAAAAACTTCAATAAATCAGTTCAAATATAGAATGAAAGTGCAACTTATGCATCCACATATTTGTTATTGCAAATAGCTAACAAAAATAACAATGCTTTATTAAAAAGTCCCAGAGAATAGAAATTTTACAAAAATCTTAAGGAATAAAAGTTAACCCAAGGTAGCAAACTAAAATTTAAAATAAGGTGGCATGTGCTTTTATTCCACTGAGTCTCTCAGCTGTATAGGCATTAACTCTTACAGTAGTTTTGTCTCAAATGATTAATTATATAAAAAAAGACGACATAAATTTATAAATTCTAATTTTGAGATTTTTTGTTTTTATGGTGAACATGGATTTTCTGATAACTTGGACAATATAAAACATAAATTGAAGGCCCCAATTATATTTATAAAGGGGTTATGCTGTATTAAACATTAAGTTTAATATAATGCGAATAGGAGTGTTTAATCCAAATTGGGGAGTTTTTGTTTGGAGTGCTTAAACGCTTAAGAGCTGAGCCTTTAATTATAAAAGAATTGTTTTATTTGCATAAGTTAATGGAGAGAGGAGTTTAATTGTAATATTAATAATATAAATTTAGATTAATAAGATTGTAAGACATTTAATTTCCTCTCAACTAAGTTCTATAACATTTTTGGCTTGTTACGAAGGGAAAAGAAATGTCTTACAGTTTTGTTAACTAAAATGCAAAGTACTCCAGCTGACGGCTTGATTTTTTTCAGGGATTTGGATGTCCGTATTCACGACAGGTACGCCATGCCTAGTTTGATCTGGCATTTTTTAAGTTAATTAAACTTACTTTGATGAAACACACCATGTGAGGATTGCGGAGGCATGGTGTGTTGTATGATGTCACCAGTTGTGTGCCTGCAACCTGGATCGGAAGTTGGTTGATCTTTAACTTTAGCATAAATATTAATTATAGAGCTCTAGCTGTAATATGAAGGGAGGGAAAAATCTCTAGTTTGGCAAAACTGCTCAGTGGTATGTCTTTAATTATTAAGATGACGTACTTGTTACGAATCGGACAAATTGGCTTCAACAGTTCGGTTTAAAATTCTGTCCCCGTAATTGTGCTTTGGTGATTTAAATGCAAGGGGGGATTATTTTTGTCACTGGGCACTTTTTTTATTTGTTTTCAATAATATTTGGGGAATTCTTGCATGCTTATTTGGTTAGGCAGTACTTGAAAAACAGAATAACATGTTCAGAAAATGTAATTTACATTTTCAGGTATGGACCACCCACTAGAACAGAATATAGACTTGTAGTGGAGAATCTATCAAGTCGTGTGAGTTGGCAGGTAAGATGATTTGTATTTTTGATTTGTTTAGTTCCCTGACAAATTAATTGATTTTTATCTTCTCAAAAAGGTGTTTTGTGAGAGCAGTTTTGTTATTTTGACATTTTCTTGGTTTTTAAATTGTTGCAAGTTAAAATAGCTGTATTTATTATAATTAAAAATAAAAATTGCTATTATTTAAGTATAATAAATGTCTTTATTTAATCATATATATTGAAAAAGTGGCTAAGCAAGGCATTGAAATAAATTTAAAAATTTTCTGATTTTTTAAAAATAAAAAGTGAAATAATTTGATAAGATAATGTAGCCATGTACATCTGTGGGCATGTCCTCCACCTGGGTTGAGATGTTTGCGAGATGTAAGGACAGCTTGCGACAATCAGGACTGTCGACCAACTGGCGGGTATTGGAGTGAGCAGCAACATGTATCAATGGGTTTACATGGCTAAATTTTTTTATCTGAACTTGCTTAGCTTCTAATATCAGTGATATAAATTAAGCCTTTTCTAATTTGAACTGCTCTCACATATTATTTGGTGAAAACAATTGTCTAAACGATATCGCTGTTTTTTTCCGAAGAGCCTTACCCTCTTCGCCATGGAGGGACGATCCGTGACCATGCCATAGGGCCTTATGACTGAGAGAGAGATGACTCAAAAAAAGAACAGAGAGAAGGTCGAGCCACCTTGCGCAATGTGATGGCCAACCCGATGATGAACTAGGGCAGAAAAGGCTTCCATCGCTTGAACGTTAACCTGGACTAAACTGAGATGACCTGTCGAAACCTTAGCAAGCATCCCGCCCGTGAGGCATCGACGTTTCGTTGGCTAATGGCAGCTTGGTGAGCCCTGTTCGTCCCTACTTCCCCCTCCGTGCCACTGGGTCTGTGTGCCGTGCCTTGATTGGGACGATGGGTCGGGACTGGTGTCAATGCCTCCTGCCCGACCGTCCGTCCAACTTCCTGCCTGACTGGGGTGGCCAATTGTGTAAAGATCTCGCACAGGGCCTAAGGTAAATGGACGACAAAAACTCTACTGTGCACTGTTTTCCTCTCGTTGGTTCTTTGTCTTACAGAATTGCATTTTAGCATGTCACAGCAGAGGGGGAGAAACGAGTTGGCAGAAACAGTGTAGGAAGGGAGTTATATTATAAAGGATTTATAATTTAGTATGTGCTCGAAATTAGGAGCTTATTTTTCAAAAACAAAATTTCTTGCTCATTATATTTATAATTTAAATACTATTGTCACAGCTTCTAATGCAAAGTAAATTCTTTTTTTTTAATATAAAAGAAAATTTACAATTTTATCGGCCATCATAAATCTATTCATCATAACAAAGAGGAATTGATGAATGCAGCAAGGTGCTGTTTACATGACTCGACTTGCATGGATATGAGCCACAAATGTGGAAGGACAAAAGGATACAACCCACAAATATGGAGCAACAAAAGGATACAACCTACAAATATGGAAACATCTTGGAAGAACTGATAACCAGCTACTGGATTTACTGCATTTTAGTAATTGAGAGTAGTCCTTTTTGAAGTTAGGATATGTTACATAAATTAAAGGAATGCTTGCAATATTTCTCCAAAGGTGATGCATGGATGGTGTTGAAGACTTACTCCTGGATCCACAGCAGATACTTTCTTTTTTAAAATGACAGAATGAAAAGGATTTGGGATGACAAGATAAAATTGGCTTCAAAATTATTTCATCGTGGGAAAAGCACGAATGCAAAGGAAATATCTGAATAAGTTTGAAGAGATCGTAGGGATGCTTTAGAAGTAGTTAATTGTCGAGAACTGTGTGGGGTGATTTGGCAAACAGTATTTAAAAAAATCCACGAGGCCCTGAACAAGAAGTCATTACACAGCAGGAAGATTAGGAGCTCTTAAAATATTACCTTTTACGATTGTTTTAATCTCTTTTGGTCATATAAAATATGAAAGGTTAGCTGCATGTTTTGTATTGTGGGGTAATATTTTTTTCAGCAATCAGCATTTTTGGGGAGATAGTTACATAAGTTGTTGACAATAGTATGTGAAAAGCAACTAGTTTCGAGCACCTTATATTACATACTTATTGATTTGAACTCTATAGGAAGTAATACTATGAGGTATATATTAAATTTAAGAAAAATTTATATCTCACTCCATACTCGGTCTTATATTTAGACTGGTTTTGGAACAACATTGCTTCCATCTTCAGTTGAATTTTTGTTGGAATAAATCACTGAGGGAAGTTCTTCCAATCGACATAACATCAGTGAGGATGGTTCTGCAATGCCAAAAATCACGATATACTTAAAACTTTAATTTATCCATCTTCAGTACTTACACAACTATTGTTCTGTTATGAAAACACTGAAGATGGAACCAATGTGGTTCTAAAACTGGTTTAATTAGAAGATTGAGTACAAGGTGAAGTGATAAAAATTATTCTTAAGTTTGGTTCTTGATCTATTTTTTGATAAAGGGTGGTAAAATATTAGTAATTGCAAAGGTTTATACATTTAGTAGACTTTAAAAAAATAGTTCAGTTAGCATAACTATTAATAGATTATATTAGAAAGAGGCTATTGATCTCAAGTTAAATTAAAGATAATTTTATTGGATTAAGTAATGTTAATTTGGTGGGTGGGTAAATTTAGAATGTATACTGATATTAAATGGAAGTATGTAATCTAATATCATGTTTCATTGCACATTCAGGATCTGAAAGATTACATGAGACAAGCTGGAGAAGTAACTTACGCTGATGCACACAAACAGCGCAGAAATGAAGGGTAAGTATTTTTACATGCTTTATATTAGCTTGACCTCAATCTGTCTGTCTATGTAATGGAATTTTTTAACATGATTTTCACCCACTTAAAAACATTGGATCAACTTGAAACTTTGACAATACAATAATTTCATTTTTTTTCTAAGATCCTGGCCAGGATTATCAGGACATAAAAAAAATAAAGACCGATTGTGGTCTTACTGACTTTTTAGTCCATCATTGTAAGCAATTAATATTATATCTTCTGGTAGCTCAGTTGGTAGAGTGGTAGACTGTAGTGGTATATAATCAAGTAGGTCGCTGGTTCAAATCTGGCCCGGAGGATTGTTTTTTTAGAAGAGTATTACTTTTAGCTCATACTACAATAGTATTGACTTCTATGCTAATGCTCTTGTCATTTGAGCTACCTGGGCCTCCAATCTAAATGCAAATTTTTCTCTTGTACATTGTGCCAAAACTACGAACTGTAATATGTAGCAGTTTTAACTGTAATGCTTATCAATGCACAAAAAACAATTAAAATCAGTTGTACATTAAATTGCACAATTTTTTTCAATGTAAATGAAATCCCAAATTTATATATTATATTTGCTGTGATGATACAAATCTTTCGGGTCTGATGGTACTTGAAGACAACAAAATTTCCCAACGTGTTCTGAGCAAATATATTTTTAAAAAAGTCATTTTATTATTGAAATAAGTTTTTGTACTGACAATGTTTTTATTCAAAACATTACAATAATAGCATTACAGCTATAAAAGTAGTGTTGAAATCCTATCAAAAGCCTTGTTGAATAGGAAGCAGCCAGGTGGGATTATACATAAAGGTTATTGCTTCTGGCATGTGGAATTATTTATGAGAGAAATTACATATCGGATGCCTAGTTAGCATAGTTGGTATGTAGAACTAGAGATACCTTAGGTTCAAATCCCAGTTTGTTTCTCTTCAAAAATTAATTTACATTATTATATAAAAATATTTTACTGTTGTATGTTAAGAAACTTCCTTATCAGGTCTATCTGTCTTATCCAGAATGATGTTACAAGACCAAACATTCTGGCAAATTTCTATGTTTAATATAAAATGTAACTTTGTATTCTGCTTAGTAAGTTAGATTCATTAAAGTGAGAACATTACAAGGTAATTGCAAAAAAGAAACTATTTGAAATTTGTTTTTCATCAAATTGCAGAGTGGTGGAGTTTGCTACACACTCAGACATGAGGAATGCAATTGATAAACTTGACGATACTGAGCTGAATGGAAGGAGGATTCGTCTGATTGAAGATACACGTCGTAGTGGTAGGCGACGTTCACGTTCATCAAGCTCAAGATCTAGGTCACGTTCTAGATCACGATCTCGCCGCAGGAGCCGTACACGTTCAAGGTAACTCATGTTGCTATGATTTAAAAATACCTGTAGAGCATTTTGTAGTACATGTAACTTAAGATTGTCTGAATCCCTTAATTTGGCAGATTAAACACTAAGCATTCTTCTTCTTCCTTCCAAGTATTAGGCCAAGGCCTGTTATGATCCTATAGAAAATTTTCCCTCCAGCGTTTCATAGGACAGCCCGGAGATCTTTGTCCTCTTGGTATGGGACCCGATTTGAACTCATATGATGCACATTCGTTAGACATTTGAGTTAAAGAAAATTAAGACCTAAAAGTTTTGAATATAGAAATCTCCCTTAGGTAGTCTTGTTTGTTACTATGAAGAACATATAAAAAATATTTACCTGGTTCCTTAGTCATGTATTGAAATTTTCAATGGCTGGCTATTCAACATTTTAAAGTTTTACGATATTTTAGTCTTAAATATTATTGTAACTAAAGTAATTTTGAAGTGAGAGATGTATTATTTCCAACTCTAGTGTAATTATTACCTCATATCACATCAGTAGGTTAATTAAAAAATATTTTTTTAAGCATAGGCTGAGAAATAAACTACTCTGACTTCTTGTTTGTAACAAACAATTTATTGAAGACATTATAGATTTAGTACAGAATTGGGAGAAAATGTGCATTTGTTAAAAATGTTTATATATATATATATATATTTATTTATTTATTTATTTATTTATTTATTTATATATATATGTGGTGCACTTGGTCAAGAAAGCAAACTTTTCAGGACAGTCTAAATAAACTTCAAGGTGATCTGTAAAAAAAAGTATGTTCGTTTAGATATTCTGTGTTTTGGATAATAAAGAATAAATATTCTAAAACACAATATCAAGTCGAACATACTTTTTTTTTTTTTAGAGAGCACCCTGAAGTTTATTTTGCTTGTCATGAAAAGTTTGGTTTTAAGTCCATTATATTGTGCATCATAGATATAAAGAGAGGGCAATTCTTTAAATATAATGATGGTAAGAAAACAGCATTATTCAATTATATTGGGTTACTAGCAAATTTGACCAAATCTACCATCTGCCAATGAAAATAAATTTGTCCAGTTTTATATTAAATTAAATAATAAAAACATTATAATCATTGAAATTCATCGGAGAACATTTTTTCACAACTCACCTCATAAATTTTGTATTTTTCCTGAAGCCGCAGTTTCAAACGTAATCACATCCATCTTCAGTGAGTTGGAGTTGTGGCTGAAGATGAATGTGATTACGTTTGAAACTGTGGTTTCGTGAAAAAACACGAAATTTATGAGGTGAGTACCAAGAATTTTTTTCTGATGAATTTAAATTGTCCAATTTTGTTACCTGACAGCATTTGAAACATTAAAAAAGTTTTATGAAGTAAATACTAGGATTAAATTCTAAACCCCTCTGCAGTGCATACGTTAAGGCATGTGATTGGCAGATGACGTTAAACCTAGCAATTTCAACAGTAGTAGCCTATAATTACCTTCACCCTAGTCTTTAGTATAATGCACCTAAGTAGGTAAGTATAAGGATTGGGGCCTTCTAGGATTGAGATATATTCTAATGCCTGGCAATTCTCATTCGATACAGACTTAAAATTTACAGACTCAAAATTCCAATTGTCCGCTGAGTGCAGAAACTGAATCATGAAGATTATGTAGATTGGCATTGACATGACATATTTTGCTTATCAATGCACAAAAAATAATTAAAATCAGTTGTACATTTAATTGGCACAATCTTTTTCAATGTAAATGAAATCCCAAATTTATAGTGAGTGAAATTATATTTGCTATGATGATACAAATCTTTCGGGTCTGATGGTACTTGAAGACAACAAAATTTCCCAACGTGTTCTGAGCAAATTTATTTTTTAAAAAGTCATTTTATTATTGAAATAAGCTTTTGTACTGACTATCACTTTTTTATATATCAGGTCCCGTAGCCGTCGCAGCAGTAGAAGCAGGAGTAGGAGTAGACGCAGTAGTCGTTCTAAGTCACGCGGACATTCAAAATCAAAGTCTGCATCGCATTCAAAATCACGTTCCAGATCAAAGTCTAAGTGAGTAAAATAATGCTTTTATTATGTATAAAGTGCATGTATACTTAATTGCATGCCATATGAGGTCAGTTCTCTGTAGCATCGATTCCACTTCTGTTGCATGAGTCTGCATTTGAATAATGGTGTAATTTATTTTTAGTAGAAACATTCAATAGTAATAAGTGCAATGCTTTATTGAATGCATAGAATAAGGAAGGTATCATACCCCTAATGTGATACCTTGTACATAATTGAATTTGGTGTCCTACAAGGAATTTATCTGAATTTTGAGTCACAGCTGCACACATTGCTGAAGGTGTTCATCTTAAAATGACTAAACTTATCGGATGTCCTCTTTTCTGTGGGTCAGTCCTTCAAATGTATTACACCATGTTTTTTATAATTGTCCTTAGAGGAAGGTGTAGTTCATATTTCCCAATTTTTGTATATGGCTTACGATGTTTTCAGCCTTTGGTGCTCCTATACGAGAGTGGTACTTTCTAATTACAGTTTCACTTGAGATTATGAGTTAGGGCCTTGCCAACTCAGCTTTGATGAGTGGTTACCACAACCAAAGGGAAAAATTTTTGTCTGTATCTCCAATATTGTGGGCTGATTACCATTCCCACCTGGTTTCAAGATTTGCAAGTTCAAACTTGGCAAGAGTCAATGGATTTTTCACAAACCAGATTGTGGACTCCTTTAGAAGGAAACCAAAACCATGGGTCAAGTTGTAAATTTTTGCCATGTAAAAGAACCTGAGCCTGAAATAAGAGGCCTGTGAGCACAATTTAACTTTCACATCCAGATTTGAATTGAAAGTTATTGACCTTATCTGTTAAGGAGCTTTCTGAAAATGTTCTCAAAATTATTAGAAAGACATGTGGTTTTTTATAACATTATTTTAGCCATTGATATTCAGACTGTACATTGTTAACTGTGCTATTGGGAAAGATGGCTGAACCAGGAATCAAACCCCAGACCTTCAGTTTTACGCGCTAATGCTCTGACCATTTGAGCTGTTCAAATGTTAACGTTCCTTCCCGTTCTTGTTAATGAGAGGTTAAAAATTTATTTTAATGTTAATAAAATAACCTTACCTCATATTGGTCTTTTTAGTTTCGGAGTAGTAATTTACCATCGGATAGCTTGAGTGATAAGAAAAGTTCAATTTCAGTTCAGGCATAAATTTTTCTCTTTCCCGTTAATTATAATAGCTGTACATAATAATTTACTTCAATGATCATTACCTTGGTGGATTAGCTTGTAATGAAGTTTGTATTATGTTACGTTATCTAAATTTCAAATCTTCTAATGGAATTCAAAATGGCATTGATAAGCAATTGAGTCTATGCTAGTTGTCAATCATGTTTTAACAATAATTCACATCTTTCTTTGCTCAATCCATATAATTTTATCACATTTCTTACTGTATGTTTCTCTCTTCACTCAAAACATTGTTGAACAGTAATTCATGTTTTTTTATGGTATCTATTGCTACAGTGCCAAAATAAATTGGAAGTGACACTATGAGGTTTTCCTATACTGAGTGACTAATCAGCAGCTGATATTTTCTTCAAATATTTTTACTGCCAAGGTTTTATGTCATGAAATAGGCCTTAGCAACTTTGTGTCATGAATTTGTATTTTTTCTATTGAAAATGCCTGACATTTTTATTTGACCCTGTGAATCATTATTTACGAATAACTATTCAGCATTATATTCAGAATTTAAAAAAAAGTCAATCTATATGGCATAAATTTGTGACCTCAAAATCAATATAGATTCCTTGTGATTCTGTATAATGACTTAAATTTGATTATATAGTTTATAAGCAGGGATGCAAAAATCCGGACGCCAGTAATAACAATAATTCTATGCTGGCGACTAGATTTGCAATACTTGATAAATATTTTTGACACACTTTTTTTTGCACTTCCAAGAACAAAAACTGGTACTTCGGTCGAGAAAAACGACTCCCAACAATCGCCTTCCAACAGTGCACAAGCACAAGAAACATCACCGTAAGTTATTCCCAATTATGAATAGCATTTCTATTTTATTTCTTCTGTGGCCACCAGTTTTCTTGCAATGTCTTGGCAATGAGTATTTCTTTAAAATCATGCTTGTGAAGTTCTCTTTAACACATTATAGTCTGACAAGTGAATATAGCTTTCCAAAGGAAAAAATACTTCCATGAATCAATGGGGGAAAATATTAAGAGTAATTGGATCTTTAAGAATGTGGTTTATCTAAAAACAAAAATTTTAATATTGCTTTAGTTCCATTTTTTCCCAACAAAACTTGGTATGTAACATTTGAATAAGAAGAATAAGATAAGGTTTAAATTTGAAGAGAAAAATTTTCGCCTAGACCGGGACTCGAACCCGGGACCCTTGGCTTTCCGGGCCAAGTGCTCTACCAACTGAGCTACCGAGGCGAGTTACGATCTAGACGCAAATTTTCTCTTATATACGTTGTAATTCCTATCGCCAAATGCTTTTGAAACCATTGTTTCTATCTTTGCAAATGGCGGCTTCTTAGTTAAGAAGACATTTATTGGAAATTTAACATTACTTTAAAAGCCAGTAAGGCCTCTAATGATAAATGTCTTCTTAACTAAGAAGCCGCCATTTGCAAAGATAGAAACAATGGTTTCAAAAGCATTTGGCGATAGGGAATTACAACGTATATAAGAGAAAATTTGCGTCTAGATCGTAACTCGCCTCGGTAGCTCAGTTGGTAGAGCACTTGGCCCGGAAAGCCAAGGGTCCGGGTTCGAGTCCCGGTCTAGGCGAAAATTTTTCTCTTCAAATTTAATTTATCTTTCATTGAGAAATGTTAAATTAATAATAAAAACATCAAGATAAGGTTTGTTAATCGGTAAAGTATAACCATTAGGAATGGGCATTAACCTGAAGCTGAAGTTTTAGTTGCTCTAGCAGCCAAATTTGTTTGTTTTCTCACGTTAAAACTTGCTGTATACAATCTAGTTGTGAAAAGAAGTACTTTCTGTAAATATGCAGAATCCTAGCATTAAAGGAGCGAGATTTAGCTCAAATCTAAAATTTGAAAATTGCTCATAACGGCTGCAATTTTCATTCCATCACAAAACTGATTACATATGATTATATTAACAAAAGAAGCTATATTTTTTAGTACATATGCACCATGGAATATTGTAATGAATATAGCATTAGCTACTTATGTTGACTCAGTCAGACTGGAATATGTTAATGCAGTCATAAGTTTCATGCAAGCACCAGAATTGTCAAATTTTCCATTTATAAAGCCATTGAATGTTATTTGCTTTAAGAACAACTTATATAATCTCTAATGCATTTTATATTAGTAATTGCATTTTTAAATAGGTTACTGCATGAACTTAGTCTTGTAAATTTGCTTTATTAGTTTTAATTAAGTCTAAAAATGGGCCATGGCTTCTAAAAAAGTGCATCATCATCATCATAGTACATTCACGAATTTAGGCCATTTGTTGACCTGTTTCGGCCTCAAGAGAAACACCATCCAGAAGTCTTTTGAGTGGACGTCCTGGTCTTCTTCTTCCTGCAGGTTGATATCTTAACATTAGTTTGGGTATTCTGTGATCTTCCATTCGATGAACATGTTGTATCCATCTTGACTTATAATCAGAAATTTTGTTTTCTAAAGATTCCATGTGTAATTCTTCTAAGATGTCTTCATTTTTTTTGTGATCTAGTAGTGTGTATCCTGCAGTCCTCCGAAGATATCTCATTTCAGCAGATCTAAGTCTCTGTATATCCTTCTGTTTCAACGTCCATACTTCGCTACCATACAAAAGAGTTGGAAGAGCCAGTGTTTTATACACTTTCAGTCTTGAATGCTTTTGGACTAACTGTGGCTTGAAGATAGAATTTATTAACCCTAAAATTCTTAAAAATTTAGATATTTTTGCATTTACATCCTTTTCTTCTTCATATGAGATATTGCATCCTAGATATGTAAAATTATTCACCTGCTCCAAAATTTTATTGTCCAGTACAATTTTACTTCTGACAGGATCTACACCTTGAAATGCCATGATTTTGTTTTTTCTGTAGATATCTTTAATCCATATTCTTCTGTAATTTTGTTAAGTTCATACAGACCTTTCTGTAGATTATCTTCGGAATTTGCTATTATTATTTGGTCATCTGCAAACAGTAGGGTGTTTAATTTTCTATTTTCTGATATTCTTATTCCAAATTTATATGTTTTGTTCCAGCAACATATTACTTCATTGATATAAATTGCAAACAGTGTTGGGGATAGGGGGCAGCCTTGTCTCACACCACGATTTATAATTCCTTCTTCAGAAAATCTGTTATTTAATTTAATCTTTATGGTGTTGTCTTTGTAAATATTTTGTATGTTCTGCCGAAGTAAATTTGGTATATTTCTGTCTTCCAATATATTTAAGAGTTTTGATCTCTTGACTGTGTCGAATGCTTTTTCAAAATCTATGAAAGCAAAATGTGTTTCTAAGTTGAATTCTCTTCTTTTTTCAAGCAATAGTTTAACAGAAAATGCTGAATCAATACAAGATCGTCCTTTCCTAAATCCATTTTGACATTCCATAAGGAATGTTTCACTGAAACTTTTCAATTTTCCATAAAAAAGTGCTTTAGATTTAAATGTATTATAAATATAAATGATACAGTCCATTGATAGACCATGAAACTGCAGGGAAAATGGGCATTATGGATTGGATTCCTTAGATTTGGACAGGGTGTATCTTTCTAAAATTGCCATCACTGCCATTAGAGGATCAATTTTAAGAAACCATTTTTACAAAATTTCTACTTTGTAATATGTATACTTCCATTAGGCCTACAATTTGAATTTTTTAAATGTATTTCATAAATTAAAAAAATTGTATCTCTCTACTGAGGAAAGTTGTGTATAACATTATATTATGGGAAGAGGTAAGATGGCTGTCATTCATTCTTAAGCTCAGCCATTTTCAGTTAGTTGGGTTCAAGTAGACCTGTGATCCTGTTTGTTGTCCAAACCTGGCTCGAACATATACTATAAATATTACGATGAACCCATAAATTTTGAAGAGGGTTTTTTAACTAATTTTCTTGATTTACTTGCCAATACTATTTAATGTTGCTATCTCCACCACCCCTGCTGTCTTCTTTTCATCATACACAGGACACACACCAGCCGACACTCGCTTTGATTGGATTTGGTGCATCACTCATGCTGTCAAATTTCCATTTGAATAAGCTGATGCTTTAGCACACATTATTACCTTTTGTGTGATAATGAACCCTTTTGTTTTCTCTTGCACATACTAAATAATTTTGTTATAATTTGATATTTCCCCTTCTTTGGTCCACTCAATGATTTCTGAGATGATTTAGCATTTCTCATTCTGCTTTTTTTTAAAGAAAATTGTCTGAACGGGGAATTGAACCATGGACCTCTGATTCTGTATGTCGGTGTGCAGCCAACTACACCATTCTAGACACTGCATAAACACTAACATTTCTTTTCCACTTGTACAATTCTTTTATGTCGGAAGACAGATAGCTAGAGCTATTAACGCCATCAGACTTCTATTCATAGTATTTTTAATAAGAATTTTACAATGTTTGAGTAAACTGTACTCATTTCCTGTCCACTAATTATTGAGATATGTTGAATATTTACTGCATCGTATAATTCTTAATTGTAAGCTTACATTCTTATTACCTTAGGTTTCTAGCATTTATGAGGTTTATTTTATAGTGGGTGGATTATTCATGGTGGATGCTTCACTGGTAATTGTAAATGTACAAATGGACACCAGTCTTCTTCTTATCCATACCTCTATAGTTTCACCATACTAACGTACAGATTTAGGCGTTACCTAATTTGAAATAAATTTTTATTTTATAGCAATTGTATGTAAATTTCATATAAACATTTCTCTTACTATTTTGTTATAATTAAATTTTAACATTAGCAATTATGTACATTATTTGAAAAGAAAAATTAATGCCTGAACTATGATAAGGAGACAGAGAAAAATTAAATTTGCTTTGGAATGCCTGGAAAGTGTAAATAGTAGTGCACTAGCATATACAGCTAGAGGTCTCTGGTTCAAATTCCATTTCAGGCGTTAATTTTTCTTTTTAAATAATTTCTCTTATTGTTTAACTCGTTAATAATTAAAGAAACTAGTGTTATTTCCTACATATATTTAATAATTGATATTGTGATTTGGAAACACCATCTTGAAAGAATGAGTTCAAATCGGATCCCCAAAGCTGTTTATAATTATATACCAAGAGGACGAAGATCACTGGGCCGTCCTATGAAACGCTGGAGGGAAATTTTCTATAGGATCGTAACAGGCCTTGGCCTAATACTGGAAGGAAGAAGATATTGTGATAAATTGATGTGGAATGTGATTTAACAAATTGCTCATTTGCTGAATGTTGAAAGATCTTCAGATGTCTCTTAGCTTAGTAGGGGCAGTATTGGAATAGCCTGTTATTAAATAAAAATAAAATTTTACAATAATAATAATTAATTCCATATTTTACACCTCCTATTCTATAGTAATCCTGCCCTAGGGCATGCTATGCTTTGCAATTTTACTAGGGAATTATATGTGTGGTAGTTTCCCTTGCTTTCTGCACCATGAAGGATGAATATGCTGGCCAGATGATTTTCGGGACCGTTAGACTCTAAGCTTTCTGGCATTTGTCTTACAGGTGAGGAAAACCTCGCCCTGGAGCATGTCCCAACTGAGAATCGAACTCGTGCCCATTGCGTGACAAGGCAGCATGCCACCTTGAGACCACAGCGGTAGATTTGTATTATCTCATGAACTTGGGCATCTAAAAACATGCAGCTTTGGGTCATGAAGCTAAAAATATTTCTAGGTCAACGTATTCTTGACAATCTATTCCATATACTCTCCTGTGTGCAAAGACATATTGCACCTTGGGAAGAAGAGAGCCACAAGTGTAAAAAGTAAAAACATGAGTTAATACTATTTGTTTGAAAAATGGTTACAAATTTATTTCTTTATGGCCACAAGTCATGTACAAGAAAATGGAGACAGGATGAGATTGTGTAAGTTTTAAAAATTGAATTTACTATACCTTTTTTTAAAACTTTAATTGTGAATAACTGGATTAGACTTTTTACACTTGTGGCTGTCTTCTTCCCAAGGTGTGATGTGTAGTTTCTACTTATTTTAGGAATTCTCACTATGAGGTATATTCATTAAGGTAGAATTTTTTATCACTCACCTCATATTGTTCTTATTTGACTATAAACTATGTTCCGAAACTAGTTTATAGTCAAATAAGAACAATATGAGGTGAGTGATAAAGAATTCTACCTTAATGTGTAGTTTCTATTGGAAGATCTCACCTAGGCAATGCTGCGGAGCAGAAAAGCCTAGGTATGTGTTTTATTCAACAGTCCTTTATCTGCCATGAAATAGTCCACTCATTCTAGTTGTACAAAAGCTTTTGAGAATATAGTGATGCAATATTTTATTTCTTTAATTTTTCATGTTTGCACTTAGTTTTGAAAATTTCTATACATGTATTTACATTTTGTGGGTTAAGTACTGGAGATGTGAAGTAATTTAGATTAGTATTTACTTAAGCACTTTTAATTGTAGATTGAGGCTTAATTTTTGCATCCCTGATTGTATGTTTAGATGTCTTCTTTATGTTCTGATTTTGACATTGTAATAACTGTTTGGTGTTTATTAACAGATCGCGTGAACGCTCCAAGTCAAAATCTAGATCCCGGTCACGTTCAAGGTCCAGGTCTGAACCCAAGAACAGATCCAAGTCCAGATCTCAATCTAAATCCAAGGCAAAGTCAAGGTCCAAGTGAGTATGCTATTTGTTTAATGTTATTAGATCAGACATGGTTATGCACTTGATATGACCTGACAGTTGAACGATATTAAGCCTGTAGTCCATGATGGAACATATAAAACTTAAAGTAGGATTTAGATATATGTAACTTTTATTAAAAATATGTGATTGCAAAAATTCACTTTCACTATGTACATAGCAGAAAAAATTGAACTAATGTTTTCTGAGAAATGATGCCATAAGAAAAATTTCTGTACGCGTGGAGAATGTTTCTCTCTTGCTACGCAAGTATATCTGCCACAAAAACCATCCAGAGGTGCAGTTATTTTGCACCAGATGTACAGTGGAACCTATAATTTCCACCTAAATTTTGACCATAAATATGTATATTTTCTTTGTCCTATGGTAAAACAAAACTCGTCACACATTCCTTGTGTCATATTAATCTCATTTTTAAAAATTAAGTCAATGTACGAGGTATTTTGTAAAGGAAATTGAGTAGATTTTAATGCAACCTTTTCCACACATTCTAATTACCCCTTAGGTGAATAAATGTCATTGTTTCAAAAACAACAAAACAATTTTTACAATTGATCCTGCTCATTATTAACCTGAAAGACATTTTACTCTGTGTACATTCATTTTTAACAAACATGAACAGGATTTTTATATAACTTTTTTACGCGATAGTGCATTTTGTCATACTTAAAGCAATGGCGACCATAATTGAAAGTTCAACTTCATACATTTTGGGGTTGCCAATTTAAATAACTATACTGTAATATTACAAACCTCGTGTGGGAAGTAAAACCACTGCCCTTTATGTATACTATATACAATGTATATACAAAATATATCCAAATGTAGGGTTAGTATACATTATACGAAATAAATCACTGCATCTTAATTGAACTAAACTTTATTTGACACAATATAAAACAAATACGTATTTGCTGCCATTTTATTATTGATTGGTGTCACAGCCTGCTGTAATATTAAAACTAATAAACATTGCCCACACTGTTAAAGTTAGTCAGTTTATAATGAACACAAATATTTCCAACAAAGATATTATTTTGCTATTATTTATTATTTTGAAAACACCATCGTGCAAAAAAAAATGTACATGCTTGTTTCTGAAGTGTTTTACACAATCTCGGAAATTAAAAACCTCCGCTCTTGCTTGGTTTTTAAATATTGTTTGTTTTTTATTTCACTCACCTCATACTTCTAGGAGTTACGAAGTATGAGGTGAGTGAAATCAAAAATAAACAATATTTTCTCACTTCTCTAAAAGCACTTCCTAACCTCGTATATAATATACTAAGTTATGTAGGTAGGAAATAACACTGAGGTTTATTTTAATTTTGTTTAGTTGTTTCTTGGCTCACTTCATACTTAACTCCCATGCAGACTCATTATTGAGTTTCTTCACTGCATTTGTGACATTCTAAATGCTGTATGAGGTGAGTCAAGAAACAACTAAACATAATCATTATATTGTTTATTTTTAATATTTCACTCACCTCATACTTCATAATTCATAGCAGACCCTGGGTTTCTTCACATCTTTTGTGACATTCTGAATGTCACAAAAGATGTGAAGAAACCCAGGGTCTGCTATGAATTATGAAGTATGAGGTGAGTGAAATATTAAAAATAAACAATATTAAAAAACCTCATAGTGTTATTTCCTATCTACATAACTTAATAATCATTATATACTATTTCTGAACTTTCCCTAATTATTTTGTCAAATTGCTTTTTACAGTACTCTGTATGCATAATAAAACTTTAAAATTCAGCAATAAAAAGCAACATTTTGTAGATCATTTACAAAAATTATTTTACTCGAAAACAACTTTTGAATTTAATTTAAACGCATAATCACAGATTTTTGTTAAATTGTTTTTGTTGTTTAAATGGCTAATAATTGTATTAATTTGCAGGGATAGATCCCGCTCAAGATCAGGCAGCAAGGGCCACAGTAAATCAAAATCAAGAAGTCGTTCAAAATCACCAGAAAAGGATGGAGATAAAAACACCTGATGCTAAAAAAGAGGACTGATTTTTTAATTGTGATGCATATGTGTGTTGTATATTGGAACATAATTGGATGGTAGCCTCTGAGAGCTGCAAGTTAATTTGTCCCTAGTTAAGTAGCGTCTACTCATATAATTAATATTCATTTCATTGACATTCCCTCCCCTCTTCTAATCCTTCCCTCACATTTTCCATGATTTTTTTGCTAATTGTGAATCCCATAGCAAATTATTGTTGGAGCAATTGGCTGGTTGACTGGGTCCATTTACAAGAATGTGTGTGACATGGTTCTAGGAATCAGATAATGTACAGAGAATGTATACTGTAATATGTAATGGAACGGATTTTAAAGGGGATTCCTTGAATGTACATATATTTTCAATGTGCCACAAACATTATATAGCTGTATTTGTTTATCCACTTTCCATATTACAGCTAGTATTTTTTTTTCTCAGTTGCTTAAGATGTTTATATCCTTATATTTTCATACTATATAACAATGAATAAAATGGTACTGCAACAAGAATACTTGTGACTTTTTATCCCCTGTTCACTAACCATAATACATAACTATATTGTGTTTCTCTTTAGTGAGATTTGATACATGATACAGTCTCATCATCATAGATTTCTCCGTCTTCCAAGATCTCAATTTTAATTGATAATCCAAAGCCAGCTTAGGGAATCATCTTGCATTAACGCATTGGTTTTCGAGTTTGCCCAGTAATCTAGATAAGCATTTTCAACTTGCAATACGTCTATGATGTAATTCTCACAGCTCACTCAGTTAAAAGTATCATTATTTATTCTTATTTATAAGCCTAAGGTATAATTACAAATTCATGAAGAAACTATTACTATGCAATATAAGCATTATTATTTAGAATTAGTAATTTATGCTGAACAACACATTTAATCATAGTTGCAGAAATATGCAAAAAGTTTTTAAGCAATTTCCTCTCAGCAAAGTAATTATTTTTTAATAGAGCAATAACCAACCAGTTTTACTTGTAATAAGTGTAAAAACTAAGGGCTAGATTAAAACAGTTTTATTCTATCAAGCTGGGAAGCTTGTTCTTTTTTCATTCATCAGTCATCTTTAAAAAGAATAATTACAATCATTAAAATGGAGTATTGATAATTTTTATTATTTAATTTTAGGAAGTTATATTTTGAGGTTATTTTAATTATATTATTTTTGTTTCAATTTTCTCATGGCACACTGGTTGAAAAGCTGTTCTAGATTGTACAAAAGCTTCTTTTTTTTTATCCAGTCCTCTGCAACATTTCTTGATTGTATTTTTTAATGCATTTTTGTTACAACCCAGTTTTCACTCATATATATTCTCTCTTCTGTTTCTAAAAATTGGCAGATTTTTGATGATTTTCATAAGCATCAAACAATGGTTTATGCTGACTGGGGGAAAAAATGTGGATATACTGTAAATCAATGAAACATGAATTGATTGAACAAAATTTCATTTATGCTGACATTACAGAAAAATATATAAGGATTTGTGTCAATTTGTTGCACATGCAGTACAATTTAGTGAACTTGTATGGGTTTTCAGGGTTGTGGAGTTAGGTTTACATTGCCCAGAGATGATCATGTAATCTTAACATAACGAGTATTGGTTTTAAATATCTATTCCTCAGGGTTCAAGTCCCAGTCTAGGCGTATAATTTTTCTCTTCAAATATCAATTCCCACTGTTTTTAAAACTAAACTACTAAAATGCATGAAGACATTTAAAAAAAATTATATATATTCACACACCATTGATGGATTTATATCAAACTTGCAAGGCTGATGCATGAGGAATCCTAATAAGATTTTCAATCCATATTGCAATAATCTGCGGTTATGCGCAAGAAACAATTACTTTCATTTTTGTGGCTTTAATCGGTTATTCAGAGACTCATCTTGATTAAAACAAGTTGATTAGAGTCACTGTTAATCTCACTATCACCAGAAATATCAGTACCTTTACTAGCTGCCCTTGACAGAGGAATTGTAGGGGTCTGGTGGAATCGAAGCAGGTGGCATTGGAATGTTTTAAGGAAAAATATTGGTATAGTGGGGCTATCAAATTTACAAAAAAATAGTCTTCCTCCATGTTACAGATATGCATGCTAATAGCCACTATCAAAAAGTGCAGGGTTATCTTAACAGATGCCCAAAATGCCACTCCATGAGAAACTAGACTTTTTGTGTTTGGTACACAACAGTACTGGATGCATCTGGAGAATTCTCATGAATGGTACATTGTTTTGAAGTAATTATGTAGAATGTGATCTGATAAAAATACATTACTTTTATAATAAAGTAAAATGAATATAACATATAACAGTTCTCTTCAATTATATTTCCCTTTAAAATCCGGTCTTTAGTAATAAGTATTGAATGTGGTGTTTATTTAGTTGCATATTGCCCATCCTTGCACTTGCGGTGTTAGATTTTTTTCTCTCTTCCTATTTCAATAAATTAATACCAAAAAACTCACATCTTGTGTTCCTGAGGGTACGTAATTATGTAATCTGTAATATTACAGTACCTGGAATAATTTTACAATGTTAGAGTAGCTAAAGATACTTTTAATAATGCCTAGTGATTTTTTTGTTAATTTTTGTCATATTGACATTATATTAAAGTAAATGCGATGGCAATTTTTTTCTAATTAATTTGAAGTTACAATCTATTTTAATTTGTGTTCCCTTCACATCATTAATATAGATAATTCATGCTATTCTGTAGTTTCAATGTAGGTAATATTTCTTGCTTCAAGAATTGATGATTGTTACTTTATAAAGATTCATAAATTGGAGTGAGGAATTGAATAGGAAGTGAAGTATAATATGAAATCTTAGTATCTCGTAGTTCTAATAAATTACATTATGAAGTTCTTAATAAATAAGGTGAATCTGGAGTCAATCTGTAAAAGCTGACACGTTTCTTATTGAAAACTGCAGTTCCTGTGTTTAAGAAAAAACAATGAGGTAAAATCTATAAAAATGACTTCATTCATGGATGGTATACATGATAGACCGAAACTAGTGGAACGTTTTCTGAATACGGAGTTCTATTTTATTAAGTTAGAATGACGGGGGAGCCAGGCGAGACTATGCCAGAAAGAGAAGGAAGATAGTGGATAGATTAAAAACCATAGGAATAAAATTAACCAAAAAATTATTATTAAACTTGAATCACATTTTAGTTTCACATGACACAAAATCACTTCACTTTAATTTCTGCGAGTTTAGCTCAGATGAATTAACACTGTTGCACTATTTTCAAATAATATTTCTAAAGGTAACAAATTTATATTGTGTAGCTGAGAGAGAAGGTTAAATGGTTCCCTTCAACTGAAGCAAGCATATATTAGGGTGCTGAAGGCAAGCTTCTAGAACAATCTTAAGATTTACATAGGTTATTGGCAGCACTGAGTGAATAGAACTGCCTGCACTACAGCATAATATCCAATCAGAATAATTATAATTACATAACACCACCTACATTAAGAGGAGGTACATATAGTAACCAATTTAGTTCAAATTAAATTGTCAGATGACTTGCAGTTTACAAATTGGGTTCCGAGTCAGATTGTTCGAAAAACTTTTTGTGCACCATATCAAACATATTGGGCAATAATCTGAAATTCCTTAAAAATTTAATTATTTGAAGGAGAGAAAATTAAGAATCTTCCATACCATCCATGTAAATGATATATTCATTTCAAAAGGAGAAAATAAATCTCAACCTGATCAATAAAACAGGAATTATAATCAATTTCAAATTACATATTAAACATTTACAGTGTGGTCTCGAGGTAGCATGCTGCCTTGTCATGCAGCAGGCCCGGGTTCGATCCCCAGTCGGGGCAGTTTTTATCGGGGTTTTTCCTCACCTGTAGGACAAATGTCAGGAAAACTTTAAGGCCCAAACGGTCCCCGAAATCACATGGCCATCATCATCCTTCACCGATGTGGAAAGCAACGGGAAGCTACCACACCTACACAATTCCCTAGTAAAGCTGTAAGCATAGCATGAAAATGCTATGATTGCAGTGAAGGACCTGCCTTCGGGCAGAATTACTATGGATGGATGGTTGTCATAAAAATTCCTGTAAAAAGTATGGACAGTGGAGAAACAAAATAGGCTGAAGTAATTTCCAAGTATAGAGTCCAAATCCTTATCTTTGTAACTTGAAAAATGCAAGTTCATGGTATTTCAAAAAAGCTCTCTCCCTCACAAGGGCAGGGATATGATGCAATGCTAGCATAATTGAAATTCCAGGAGAATTCTATATTTACATTGTATGTGCAGAAATAAATACTTTGACCAGTAAGATGAATGGGTTCTATCAAAGTGTTAAATTAAATTATTATTAGTAGAAAAAGAGATTTGAATCTTCCCAAATAGTTCAAATAAAATACAAGAAGTTTATGAGGTAAAATGAATCTGTATTAACCTTATTTATTCCCGTGTTAACTGTAAATGTCTCTCTGCGTCTTCTATTGCTGCTCAGAGTGATTTTAGCTGAACGCGGCATTCCAACCACCTTTGTACTGCGGGACAGTTGCGCTTCCAAGGTTGCATGTTACACAAAGTAACTCTTAATCCCTTTTACACAAGTATATAATTGTTCAAGCTTTTATTGAGTCTGTAATCATTTTACATCAAATTTAATGTTGATTTGTTCTTGAACAGATGATGTTTTTTTTAAAGAGGGTAAGATGGTTACAGACTTCAATTAAACACTTGACGAAAAGAACCTCATAAGTATTACATCCTAAAAATAAACCAATAAGTCAATAAAAACATCACCAATTTAAAAAAAAAAAAGAGTAAAATTTCAGTAATGATGCTACCAAGACTTAATTGCTGTTGATTGAAACGAGTTTAATCTTTTAAAATTACTTTGGTTTTTTACTGATTTGTGCAATACAAGGTGATAATACTATATAAATCAGTACTAGTCCCATTGTAGCCAATCAGACTTTACTCCCCTGAATTCACCCCTCTTAAATCTCATTGTTGAGCAGCTTGTACCCTACACTTGTGGTTACTTTTGCAGGTTTCCAAAATAAAAGTAGGATTATGTCAGTTCTTTATCTGATGGTCTCCCATTTTTAATATAAAAATAGTATTGAGTTCCAAGATATATTCCAGTGATGGCAATGATCAACTCTTGATAATTTTCCTTGAGCTAATGGGCACTTAGGTATTTTTATTATGTTGGAGTGCTTGTACAAATGAGCTTACTGAAATACATGGTTTTGTTTTAGGGTTATGTAGATGTGAAGGGACGTTTATGTTAATGTTAAACTTATGACTGCTTGTATACAAAAGGTCTTATTTTTATTTAGGCATTTGCTAATTGAGTTGTAAGAATTTGTATTTTTGTAGTAAGGCTAATAAATAAATGGCTTTTTACTGCATTTTTTGTGTATTGTACATTCATTTAGATATATTACTATAGGGTTATGGGTAAAATCAAACGTTTCTTACCTCTCATACAAAGTCTTCAAAGTAGGTCGAGATTTCGAAATTCCCACAAATTTTGACCTGATCCAGAGGTTCATTGGTCCACCAACAGAGGGAAGAAGAGTAGTTTCTTCCAATCGACATAACATTAATTTAATAACATTAGCTGCCAAAATAGTACTGAAAATGAGACCATTATGGTCTAAAAATCACGATCTACTTAGAACATTTGATTTTACCTTAAATTATACCTCATAGTGATTAATTCCTGTAAAAGTTAAATACTATAGGTAAGAATTAAACGAATCGTGATTTCTTCTTACCTCATACTATGTTTTTTTTAAACACAGCACTGCAGTATTGTCGACCCATTGTCAGCTGTTTTCACGACTCAATTTTTTTCTTCTGCCGGTAATTATCCAAACTGCCATCTGTTGTATTTTTGAAGAACTTTGTAATTAAGCTTGGTTCGTCTGGAACTTCGAGATTCCAGATGGCAGTTTAGAAAATAATTCCTTCAAAAGAAACGCCAGATGGCAGTTTGGATAATTACCGGCAAAAGAAAAAAAATGAGTCGTGTAAAACAGCAGACGATGGTGACTGGGTCGCTGATACTGCAGTGATGTTGTTTAAAAAACATAGGAGTATGAGGTAAGAAGAAATCACTATTCATCTAATTTTATGAATTGAACCTCATAATGTTAAAAATTCCAAAATTTAATATATAAAAATACTATAGGGTTATTCATGTCTGGAAATTATATTGCTCTTAAGGGAACACTGCACACATTCATGCTGCAGAGTGAACGAAAGAGATGGAAATATAATTATCTCCTAGTTTTATTAAGTTATGTAGATAGGAAATAACACTATGAGGTTTTTTAATATTAAATTATATTTTTAATATTGTTTATTTTTTATTATTTCACTCATCTCATAATTCATAGCAGACCCAGGGTTTCTTCACATCTTTTGTGACATTCTCAATGCTGTCACGTTCACAACTGACTCACAATTTGGGAAAAAATTTACATATGCAAGAATGAAAATACAACTATGAATTTTGAAATAAACCAGTTATAAGGAGAGAGAGGACTGATTTGGAAATTCTTCGGTCGGCCACCAGATGGCGCGGAGGTCAGTCTGCAGGATAGAAGGCCGTTGGACGTCAGTTGTGAACGTGACAACAGCATTGAGAATGTCACAAAAGATGTGAAGAAACCCTGGGTCTGCTATGAAGTATGAGGTGAGTGAAATAATAAAAAATAAACAATATCTCCTAGTTTTGTCGAAAGAGGATGGTTCAAATGGCATCTCTGCTAGCTGCTGCTGTAATAAAAAAAATAGTATAAGAGTTTATCCCCTAACTTTATTAAATGTGTATGATAATTATGTTCCATAATGGTAATTTTTCCATAAATCTGGCACCTACCTTGGCAAATTTGTAGGTGAAACTATTTAACTCGACACGACCCTGAGTTATTTATTTAGAATGAATTATATATAAGTTGGTAAGAGGCACTCGAAAGAGCATTAAGTTATGAGTTCGCTCAGTGATCCTGTCCATATTCTGCATTGTTTGTAATGGTATCGCTCACACTTTTGGTCGCAACATTCACACGAATCACTCGGTTGGTGGAATTTTGTATTTTTGCACATTTTGTGATATCCGTGTGTGTTGCTAAGCCTATGATTCTGTGCCTTTGTGGTTGGTTACTTCCAGTCCACTCTCTGTTTACCATGGCATCTGAGGCGTAGAAATCTTCGTCGATCTCTTTTTCTGTTTCTTTTTTTCGATGACTTTCTTATATGGCTCTGTTGCTGGCAGTAGTATCCTTTTCCTCAGGTCCTCTAGGAGAAGGTTTCTCTGGCTAGCATATAGGCCATTCTATTTGGTGTGTATTTGCTTGCACCTAATGCCTTTTTGATGAATCTTGGTTTTACTTTTTCTAACCTCTTGAAATCGCTGGTCAATAGTTTCTCCCATATCAGTTCTTTTAGAATGAATTAACTAATAGATCAATCTCATAAAATGACACATTTACCAGCAAGAACTGCTCCATAAGACCAATACCAGTTTTTAGACGTGAAAATCCCTATACAGTAAAATTAATGGAGATTTGGAATTCTGATTGCTAAAACTGGAGTCTGACAATATGTTGTTGCCAGTTATCTATGAAGTGGTGGAGAACACCATACTGAAATTCCATGAGAAAAATTTCTTCTCCCACGGAGACTGGATCCAGTGCTAGCCCCATGTCTCTGCATGAAGGCGGGAGATGCTTGCAGCTTTAGCTATTCACCTTTTTTGACAGAATTAGAGACTACATGCCAACACTATACAGGATTTTTTAATTACACCGGCAAAACTGCAGGGACTGATTCCTGACTAAATGGAGGAAAAGTTTGTGAATAGGTAGGTGTCTATAAATGCATTGTTGCCACGCTAGATGGCACTGACAAATGGCATTCTCTCGACCCTGTTGCATGACCTGCTATATGACTGGACTTAGACCCCTGGATTTTTTCCTCGGGGGGGGGGGCATCTGAAAAGTATTGTGTATGCTGAACTAGTGCTTATCATTCGCAGCATGTCCACGTCACCTAAGATGCTATTTGGAGATAGTGAAGGAGTGAGGCAATCCGTGATACGATGTGTGAACGCATGCATTGCATTCCATTTATATATTAAATTTGGGAATTTTTAACATTATGAGGTTCAATTAATAATAATTACATGAATCGTGATTTTTTCTTACCTCATACATCTATGTTTCTTTAAACACAGCACTGCAGTATCGGCGACACTTTGTCGTCATCGTCAGCTGTTTTCACGACTGTCAATTTTTTCTCAATTCACTTACCATCCTGAAGTTCATAATAAGTTTCAAAAAATTTTCAGAAATTTTAATATAACATTAGCTCCAATTAACAAATTCAGCCTGGGTAATCTGCTGTTAACTAATAATAAATGTAATACCCCAGACAACAAAAAATCTGGGATTTATCAAATTGATTGCAACAAGATATATATAGGAAAACAAAAAGGAACTTGGAAACTCGTAAAAAAAGAGCACTTCAGAAACATGAAGAATGGAGAAATTGAAAAAATCAGCTATAGCAGCACATAGTTTATTAGAGCATCATAGGATTGAAAAAGAAGCAAAAACTTTTAAAACAAATATCTAAACCTTTGGATTTAACAGTTTGGGAAAAAATATATATTCAAAAAAACTATACTAGAACTATGAACTTTGAGATTCCGGAAGAACCAAGCTTGATTACAAAATTCTTCAAAAATACAACAGATAGCAGTTTAGGAAATGATTCATTTAAAATAACACCAGATGGCAGTTTGAAGAGGAATTCCTTCAAAAGAACACCAGATGGCAGTCTAGATAATTACCGGCAAAAAGGAGAAAAAATTGACAGTCGTGAAAACAGCTGACGATGACGACACAAAGTGTCACCGATACTGCAGTGCTGTGTTTAAAGGAAACATAGATGTATGAGGTAAGAAAAAATCACGATTCATGTAATTATTATTGCATTCCATGTTGAACATCTGTCGTGACATGGATGCAATTATGCTATGTACTGTGCCGGGATGATTTTTTGCACACACCTCTTTCATTTCCGGACATATGTTTATAGGACCTTTTTTCCTTCATTTCCAGTAAGAACTGAGTAAATTCCATTCCTGGATATGTTGAAACCACGCATCTTGCACATTTCAATGATAGCACTATAGCTGTAATTAGCGTCGGAAAGGGGCTGTTACGTATCCCTCCCAGAAAAGGATCTATTTTCCTGGGCAGATCCGAACACTGTGGCAGGTAGCACTCAACTGAATGAACATGTGCTGTTGTGGGCAGCATCTCTGTGTAAATAGCAGTGACGTCATCACCTTTCAAACTTGTTCCCAAGAATCATGAAACAACGCTGTGTTGTACTGATGATGAAATATACAAATGCATAAGGAAATACTAGAAGAAAAAAAGAGGTTGTTAGAATAGATAAGGGTATGTTTTATTATTCATTTCATACATCTCAATGATGGATAAATTATATTTAAAGAGAAAAATTATACACTCAGACCGGGACTTGAACCTGGGATCCTTGGTTCACTTGGTCTGTGGAGAACCAAGGGTCCGGGTTCAAGTCTCAGTCTGAGTATATAATTTTTCTCTTTAAAAAAGTAAGATAAGGTTATGTTAAAATACAAAATCATAATATTTAATTAAAAGACTGAATTGTTATAAATAATTTATTTCTTCAGTCTATCAATTATAATGACTATATACAGAAAATACACTGAAACAGAAAGTTTTTATATAGAACACTATTAACTTATCTACCACAATATTTGATAGGAGGTAACATTCATGAAATAATATTATCAAGAGAGTGAATTGGAAATATACACCTAGCCTCATATCAAATTTTCTAATCTAGATGTTTCAGAAGCAACTGTTCCCATTCTTAACCACATTTCGTTGTCAGTGGACAATGGTCTTTAAATTAATAGGAGGTGATGTGTATATTTTTAATCGCCCTCCGATAATAATTCAGCCCAAATTCTTAGGTTTCAACCCATTTTATTCCTTTCTCAAAATGTGTTCTATACTCCACTTTTTGAGTTTCAGGTTCTACATTAGGTAGATCTTGATCATTGGCTCAACAATCCTTTGAAGGTCCTGGCCTTCCTCAGAAACATGCTCCATTCTTTTCTATTTTTAGCCTTAATTGTCCATAACGTGCTCCAACAGTTTTGGCATCTTCTTTATATTGTCCTCACACTTAGTTCTTGCATTCCCTACATTAGGCAGACAGATGTAATTAATGTGGTCTATTTTCTTACGCACCACTTTGGCAGACCACTTCATGTACCATAAACTGGATAATACCAAATAGGAATAATACTGAACAGCAGAATCTTGGAGAGGACACTGCTGTTGTTTACCTGCTCATAAAATTATCCACTCTGTCTGTTTAGTATTATTTACCATTCATATTACCCCAGTTTACGGTGTGTGTGTGTGCATTCTAATGCCACTCATTACACTATTTGTGCTTCAGGTTCTGCGCTGGGTGGATAGATGGCTTTAATGTGATCTATTTTCAATTTGTATGCCACTTCAATAGACTATATAGATGATGGCAAATTATCTTCTTGGGAAAAGATCAACACTGGGAGTAAGTCAGGGATGTGGACTTTCACCGGTGCTTTTCTTTAATTATATATATATATATATATGAATAAATTTATAAACGAATGGAGGAAAACACGAGGATATATACCCATCAATAGGAACCTCAAACTCAATTGCTATTCTTTTTGCAGACGATTTAGCTCTTCTGGCACTTTCCAAAAATGATTTGCAACAATTAATTTATAATTTACAAAAAATAGGTGCCAAATTTAATATGGAAATATCAATTATCAAAACTAAAATTATGGCATTTCATGGGAAGGACCCCATACAAAGTAAAATCCGTCTCCAGAATAAAATTTGAGAGATATCTAATCAATTTAAATATCTTTGATATTATCTATCTGGGATGAAAAGGATATCCATGAAAAAATTACTAGTTATAATAAAAGTTTGGGAATTATTAATCAAGTTATGAAACCATCCCTTGTACAAAAAAACACCAGATTATGTTATATAACACTTTGGCTAGACCAGTGTTGACCTATGGTAGTGAAGCATGGACACTAAAAGACAACATGAAAGCAGAATTAATGGCTTGTGAAATGTATTCATGCACACGAACAGCTACACCAGATGGGATCGGAAAAGGAACACCGATATCTTAAAAGAATTGAAGACTATGCCAATTTTGGAATATATTAAACAGTTGCCAACTAAATTGGAAACACCATCTAGAAAGAATGAGTTCAAATTGGATCCCCAAAAGCTGTTTATAATTATATACCAAGAGGACGAAGATCACTGGGCCGTCCTATGAAACGCTGGAGGGAAAATTTTCTATAGGATCGTAACAGGCCTTGGCCTAATACTTGGAAGGAAGATGATGTGTTCTTGTACTGTATAGCGAGAGGAGTGTATGTTTATCTGTGTGAGGGATGATCATTAAGAGAAGGTGAAACCCGGGTGCTGGCATGTAGCCTACTCCTGTCGAAAAGCACCAAGAGGGCCGCCAGATTTAACATCTCCATCTGATGGACAAATCGCTAACAATAGCACCACATATCTTCTTCAACAGTGCTGCGAAGAGGTTTGCAATTTAATACAGGAATCTGGTGCACAATCTAGCGATTAAAAATTGTACACCACCACCTCTCTGGCCCCAATATTGAAAGATTGTGCAATTAAAATTAATTTGATTTATTAATTATATTTATTTTTAGTCTGATCATCTTACCTCAATATTAATGTTGATTTGTTCTTGAACATGTTCCAAAACAATTCTGTTTTATCGTCAGCTTGTCCAGACGATTAAAACAGAATTGTTTTGAAACATGTTGAAGAACAAATCAACATTAATATTGAGGTAAGATGATCAGATTAAAAATAATATAATTAAAATAACCTCAAAATATCATTTCCTAAAATTAAATATATGATTTAATTAATTCAATAATTAAAATTTTAAACTCTCTGCCAGGTATTGAACCTGGGCCCGCTAGTCAGGAAGCAGGCATGCTATCACCTGAACCAGCATAGGAGACTTCCCAGTTTTATGGTACATCATGTGTATTTTTATTGTTTACAAGAAGAGGTGTATACTTAAGTGTGTTGTATGGAGGGATGATGATAAAGAGAACAAAGAAGGTGAAATACGTGCCAGAACATAATTTTATCCCTCTCAAAAGCTTTTAAGGATCAACCAGGCTTAACATCATCATCTGACGGATGAATTGTATCAACAGTATCATATGCTGTCTCGGAGGACGCGGGTCCCGAGTCTGAAGATTTTCAGGCTCATAAAAGATCCTTAAGCCTTAAAGGCCTCTAAGCAAAATTTACAGAATTTTCCCGTCCTAATACTACCTTGGTTTCCTAGATGTCAGTATGAGGTGAAATGCTGACCATGGGCCACTCCAACGACATCTATACGAAAACAAGTGTAACTAAATTAGTATGGTTCAATTTCTTCCCTGTAGGGGGAGAGCGCCTAAATCTCGTTGAGGGAAACAAGGGCTTACAAGATACAAGAAGATTAAGACTAGTTTCTGCACTTTGTTCGGTGCCAACGTCAGTACTTCCACGAACAAAGTGCCAAAACTAGTCTAATAAGAAGAAAAATATGAGGTGAGTGATAAAATTATACATAAATAAATAATACCTTATAATGTTAATTCCTTAAAAAAGTATAAAAATTTTACACAGGAATATTAAACCAACTGGAACCTTAATAAATTTTATAATATTATCACCTATATTATAGGAACATTTTATACCCTTACAAAACAATTTTAGAAATTAAATGCAACAGTAAATTGTGCCACGTTTATGCTGAACATAGGAAACCAGAACACTAATGTGTTAACTATGCTTGGAGGTATGTTTGGTGCTCTTAAAAAATGAGAGGACAAGCAGCCAAATGATACGTTTATTTCCACTATCAAGACATCATGAATTTACTATAGTCTATATCTGATTTCAGTAAAAATAGTAATAACAATATCTGCAATTAATGTTCATCCCTTGTAGGACCTGGGCATGAGTCCCTGAGATCTTTGTCATCATCATACTGAACTCCACACCAGATGCAGTATAAGTAAGTCTTCCTCAGGTACAATGTGAGCATTTCTAACTTCTCTGATGGCTGTTAAACACAAAAAAAAAAAAAATGTAAATGTTAACAAAGTTTTTTACATATGACAACTAATTTTTAATTTACATGTGTCTCAATTTTTTTTATTTTAATAATTTTTGTCAAACATGATGTTTTTCTCAAAACAACTAAATACTGATTCTAGTGCAATTTTTATTAAAACTTCAAATCGGAATATTTACATCAGACATCATATTTCTGTAATAATCAGTTTTTGAATAATATGCTTCTATATTCCTCAGTTAGTGGACAAATCAAAACAGTGTAGAAGGTAAACCAAATAAACAAACCTAACATATTAGAAATCTTACTAACAATGGCTTCATTTTTACCTCATATGATTGTTTAGTTGGACATATGAGGTAAGAATGTTAAAAAAATACAAACTCAATTATTAAATTAAACCTCATAATGTTTACTTCCTAATGAACAATGATCACAAATAGGAATGAGATGCACAAAGAAATTAAACATAGGCTCAATTATGGAAATGCGTGTTATTATGCATTGCAGAGACTCTTGATGTCCCAACTCCTTTCAAAAAACGTTAAACTGAAAGTATATAAAAACTATTATTCTACCAGTTATACTATATGGGTTTGAAACATGGACTCTTACTTTAAGAGAGGAAAGGAGATATACAAGTATTTGAGAAAATTTACTTAGGAAAATTTTTGGACCAAAGAGAGATGAACAGACAGGTGAATGGAGAAGACTACATAACAATGAACTACATGGTCTTTATAGGAAGTCAGATATAATAAGAACAGTTAAGTCTCGTAGACTGCGTTGGGCAGGACATGTTGCACGTATGGGGAATGAAAGACTTGCATGGAAGCTTCTTGTAGGAAAGCCAGAGGGAAAACACCCAGTTGGTAGACCAAGAATGAGGTGGGAGAATAACTAACTATGATTTGAGGGAAGTAGATTATACAGGGAATGATTGGAAAACATTAGCTCAGGATAGGGATGTATGGAGAGCTTATGTCCGTGCGGCCATGAACCTATGGGTTCGATAGTGCCAGTGAGTAAGTAAGTAAGTAATGATTAAAAAAAAAGGCTTCATTACTAGTCAATTATTATTATCTTATGGATAACTGCTAATATTATTCTCAAAATTGACACTATGAAGTATTTTATCAAAGAAATTTAATAGTGATTTACATCTCAATCGGCCACTGGTCTTAGTCAAATCTAGCTGGGCTTGATGGATACTTTTTTTTTTTTCCTCTATGGTGTGACAGGTCTAGAAGGTCCTCAGTCTACCAGCTGGATGTTGGCCTCACATCCACGTGTGTTAATCACAGAATTGGACAATCATATAGTTAGTATAAGGGTGACATGTGTCAGCATGTCGAAATCTCCAGTCATTATATCTGGTTTCTTAAAACTGGAGCCACTACTTATTATACCTACCCAAATTTCTCACAATGTTAGGTGGGTACCATTCCTATACTGGCTGAAATTCCAGGAGAAAATTTCTTCCTCCATGGGGGACTCAAATCAGCGCAGTCCTGAAGCTCTGCAGCAGCATGCCTTAAACTGCTCAGCTATGGCAAGGAATTTTTTTGGATGGAAAAATCCAAAGGGATAAGTCCTCCAGGAGAGACTTTAAGCTGTGGGCTCCAAGTCTGAAGATTTTTGAGCTTGTGAAAGAATCTCAAGCCTAAATTAGTTTCTCTAAGCAAAATTTAACTGCCTTCCCCATCCAAAAATAACTTAATTGCCTACTAGATGTCCAATCGTGGCATGTGATGACCACACAACCAGTTCTTTTCATATTCATCTCGCCAGGAAATTTGTATGAATTGTCTGTTTGTGTTTTGAACTGACTATTTTATATTCAGATCTGGCACGGGTCTTCCTAAGGTTTTTATCTCCAATTTATCTTCTATGAATAGTAATAAAAATGGCTTAGATGTAGAGCACTTACTGTATTTATTTTAAATTCTGACCAGTCTTATGGGCTTGTGGTCAGCGTTTCTGACTACTGTTCATGTGGTCCTGGGTTCGATTTCCGGTCAAATCATAGGAATTTTTTCCTTAAAGGGAATTATTACTATGGTTACCCATGGTCTGGAATTTAGGTTAAGTTTAGGTAAGAACTCTCCTGGCATTTCATTATCATTTATTACACATCATGTCATCGGGGTAATGTAACTCCACCTTCCAGGCACCCATCTTCAGAAGTGGGTTACAATTATGCCAATGCCAGAAGAGAAACCAGAAATTTGAAATGACAACCTGGGGCATTCAATAATAATACTTATTATTATTTTAAATTCTTAACAAAAGCAGTAATACACTCCATGAATGTCTTAAAAGTTCCATGTTTGCAGAGAGACCACAATATCAATTGTTGCTTGCAGCCGGCTTTACAAATGAAAAGTATACGATACGTGCACATAAAAAAATCAGCAAAGATTTGTTCTGTCTCTCACTCTATGTAAAAAATAACTTGTTAAGAGCTTGTTTAGATTAAAAACTTGTGGTTGCAAAACCTGCAGCACTCCATAAAAACCACTTCTATAATAATAATAATAACAATAACGGCAGAGATTCTATATAGTGTTCTGCTCTTGGGCAGGTCCTTCACTGCAATCATAGCATTTTCATGCTATGCTTTACAGGAAATTATAGATGTGGTAGCTTCCCATTGGTTTCCACACTGTGGATGATGATGGTCAAATGATGTTCGGGGACCTTTTGGGCCTCAAAGCTACTTGACATTAGTCTTACAGGTGAGGAAAAAACCCCGGAAAAAACGTCACCCAGGAAGCTTGTCCCTGACTAGGAATCAAACCCGGATCCGCTGCGTAACAAGGCAGCATGCTACCTCGAGACCACAGTGGTGGACTAATCGTACAGATCTATCTATCTATAGTAATTCTGACCAAGGGCAAGTCTTTCACTGCAATCATAGCATTTTCATGCTATGCTTTGCAGCTTTACTAGGGAATTATATGTGTGGTAGCTTCCCATTGCTTTCCACACCGGTGAAGGATGATGATGATGACGGTCGGATGATATTCGGGGACCGTTGGGTCCTCAGCTTCCTGCCATTTGTCTTACAGATGAGGAAAAACCTCACCCAGGAGCCTGTCCCGGGAATCAAACCCGGGCCCGCTGCGTGACAAGGCAGCACACTACCTCGAGACCACAGCGGTGGACAATGGTACAGATAATGCCAAATAATTTGTCTGCATTGCAGAAATGTGCAAACACACTTCCTCTCTTTATTTTCCATTCACATCCTCCGTCAATCACATTCTCATATCTAGAGTTGCATTTTCTCGTATCCCCCACCCACGGTACTCCCTTATTCTGTCTTTCACCTGTCAACTGATTTTAAACACGCGCACTCACGGACAAATTATTTGGGAATACCTGTAATGATGATAATGAAAAAATGATGCAATGATGACAATGGCAACAATAATGATAATTAATAATAATATATTCTAATTTAAATTTTAAGAAATGATCTGTACCTCATATTCTACATCTTCAATCTCTTCTTCTTCTTCATCATCATCATCATCTTCCTGCCCAGTTTTATATCTTTCTTCTTTATGGTGTTCTCTGGAGTTTCAGGTTCATCCTTCATCAAAACCATCACCTTCATCATTTTCCTCTATAGCTTTAGGCTCTCTGGGTAGCCACATCCACTCTTCTTCAGGTTCTGTATAACCCTATTAACACATGTAATAGATTTTAAACAAAATTACAGTGAGAAGTAACACTATGAGGTATTATTCAATTTTCAATTGAGTTGGATAACATGTTTTTACATCTCACCTCATAAAGTTCTGTTTTTTCACAATACCGGTTTCAAAGGACTTTATCTTCATCATCAGTAAAGAAGAGGCAAAGGCCTTTGAAACTAGTATCATGAAAACATGGTGCACCGTATAGGTGCTGGATCAAACCGTTATTGTTGATAACTATTTTGATTGGAAAGCATAGATTGTTCAAATTTGTGACATCTTTGCCTGGGCCCATAGAGGCAAACAGGAATTCAACTTTCTTTACTAAATTCTCCCAATATGTAATGTTTACTGACTTATAAAATACAATGGTGGAAGCTTTGGGATAAAGGAACTAACACACGCTTGAGCAAGCTTTTGGAATTTGACTTTGATATCTGACTTATGTTAACTACTGAATGAATAGGCACAGAGTAAGTAAAAAGCACAACTAAAGCTTTTAATGCGAGTCAAAATATAGTCAGATATAATATAAAGATAAATAAATAAATATTCAATTTACAAAGAAAAGAAATCATAGTAGATCATCTGTGTGGGCGATAACCACGCTCTGCCGCCGCCGTGTATCGTCTTTTGTTTCCGTTGTATATATTAGCAACTAATTACGTCTCATGCTCAAAAAGTACACAAATATTGTCATAAAAATTTTAAGATAGGTTTCAATATGAGAACATTGATAGTACCCTTGTTAGATTAGGCCGGTATTCAAGAACCAAGCTATCTAGGTCATGTCATCTCCGTCCTCCGTAAGCTGAGGCTCCTCATCTTTCAATTATTCCCATTTTTAAAAAAATAAATATCTTGTTAGCACAAGATGTTGAATAGAGTGAGCCAGTTAGAGTAGGTTCTGCATGACCCATGTAATTGACCATGGAGAGACGGGCTGAGAGTCGCTCTTCGCGGAAAGTTTGGTTCTTGAATACCGGCCTAAGAAGCAAGTATAGTAACCATTAGACATGTTACACTTTCAAATGTTTATAGTTGTAAACTGATATATTAATATAGGGAGCTCTAAAATTCCCCTTACAAACTTCTAGGACTTGTAGAGGGGACTGAGTTGATAATCGTTGGAATTGGAAACCATGTCCGGAAACTTACCGTTTCCATGCTACAGCCGTTTGAAAACAAGCATTGCCTGAATGTATGTCATGTGTCTCAACAAGTAATAGCTTTGCAATTTGTCTAAATCGAAAATTTCCCTATCGAGTATTCCAAGACTTGGTGTTTTTTCAAAAAAATGTCAAAATTTTGAAAACTGCAAAAACTGATTGTGGAGGCTGTATCCGGCATTATTAATGCAAGTCATCATTCAGTTTCCATTTTATTTCTTTGGTTATTAATGAGTTGAATTGTAAAACAAGTGATGTATTGTGCCACGCCTCATAATAAATTACTTGTAAAAGTGGTCGCGTTAAAAACATGTTTTCAATCGGCTGTAGCACGGAAACAGTAACTTTCCAGACATGGTTTCCAAATCTAAATATTATCAACTCGGTCCCCTCTACAAGTCCTAGAAGTTTGTAAGGGGCATTTTAGAGCACTCTGTATATGAGGATTGTTTATTGGGTTTAATTTAGCCTATTTTTTGATCTGAAGTCTGCTGCACTGACTTGGGTACTATCACATTTACCTCCTTACTAATGAGTACAAGTTTGATACCTGTCAGGTTGAGTATTGCTGCCATCCTTAATTTAATTTGAATCCTTCAATTGAATTAATCAAGTAAATTTTAACATGCTGTCTTCGTTTCTCTACTGTGCATTCTCTTAACTAACTACTCACTGGCACTATCGAACCCATAAGTTCATGGCCGCATGGACATAAGCTCTCCATACATCCCTATCCTGAGCCAATGTTTTCCAATCATTCCCTGTATAATCCACCTCCCTCAAATTATAGTTAATGTTATTTTCCCACCTCATTCTTGGTCTACCAGCTGGGCGTTTACCCTCTGGTTTTCCTACAACAAGCTTCCATGCAAGTCTTTCATTCCCCATTCATGCCACATGTCCTGCCCATCACAGTCTACAAAACTTAAACTGGCTTCCTATGTCCCTGTGTTTGAGCTTTTGGCAAGGATTCCCTGAAGTAGTCCCTGCCTAGAGAACCGAATGGGGGACTATTTTTCCTCCGGAAAATTTTACCCCAGTGGAACCCATGTCCATGTTTCTTGACGGTTGTATTTTTAAGGTGAAAAATCATCACTCTTTCGACCAAGGTACTTTTTTTGTCTGGCTTATCAACTACGACCAGTCCGGCATGGGTAATACTATCGGCAGCAATGTTACTGCCAGCATAGCTCTCGGATTCATTTAAGTTACATAAGCCACTCCACCATGACAAGGTAAATATACCATGGAGGGCCTGTACATTCTCTTACTAACCAATATTAAAAATTAACTTATGTGTAACCCAACTAATAAGTATGATAGAAAAAAAAGGATAAACATAAGAGTAGTATGATGTTTTTATTATTAATTTAACATTTCTCAATGAAAGATAAATTAAATTTGAAGAGAAAAATTTTCGCCTAGACCGGGACTCGAACCCGGGACCCTTGGCTTTCCGGGCCAAGTGCTCTACCAACTGAGCTACCGAGGCGAGTTACGATCTAGACGCAAATTTTTCTCTTTATATACGTTGTAATTCCCTATCGCCAAATGCTTTTGAAACCATTGTTTCTATCTTTGCAAATGGCGGGCTTCTTAGTTAAGAAGACATTTATTGGAATTTAACATTACTTTAAAAGCCAGTAAGGCCTCTAATGATGTTTTTATTATTAATTTAACATTTCTCAATGAAAGATAAATTAAATTCGCCTCGGTAGCTCAGTTGGGAGAGCACTTGGCCCGGAAAGCCAAGGGTCCCGGGTTCGAGTCCCGGTCTAGGCGAAAATTTTTCTCTTCAAATTTAATTTATCTTTCATTGAGAAATGTTAAATTAATAATAAAAACATCATTAGAGGCCTTACTGGCTTTTAAAGTAATGTTAAATTTCCAATAAATGTCTTCTTAACTAAGAAGCCGCCATTTGCAAAGATAGAAACAATGGTTTCAAAAGCATTTGGCGATAGGGAATTACAACGTATATAAAGAGAAAAATTTGCGTCTAGATCGTAACTCGCCTCGGTAGCTCAGTTGGGTAGAGCACTTGGCCCGGAAAGCCAAGATGTCCCGGGTTCGAGTCCCGGTCTAGGCGAAAATTTTTCTCTTCAAATTTAATAAGAGTAGTATGATTATTTTGGGTTAGCTTTTTTTAAATTTAGGGGATGAAAGACTGATGGGGATTCTATGTCATTGTATCACCTACATATATATACACATATCTAAAATCACCATATTTACAATGTAAAATATGTATTTCATTGCTCATATAGTGTAGCCAACTTATCACAAAAAACCCGCTAACAAACAACTGAATGCTAAACTAATCTGATGTGCACTAACTCACACATTTTCTCACCCTAACATGCTCTAACTAAGACTAACTTGCCCATTTTTTCTCACTATAATATGCCCACTAATGTAGGTGGACTCCTGGGATATGAATCCCCTCATATGTGAGTAAATATGTTGGCAATTGGCTCTAGCGGGAACGTGTGTTATCATACTAACCAACATGACACAAGCAGTCGCTTGTTTTCCGATCAAATATTCACAGGTGGTACAATCGCATAGAATAGCTGACTGATGTGTGTGAAGTAAAGTTTCAGTTTTAGGAAATAATCCATCCATAGTAATTCTGCCCAAAGGCAGGTTCCTTCACTGCAATTTATAGCGTTTTTCATGCTATGCTTGCAGCTTTACTAGGGAATTTTAGGTGTGTGGTAGCTTCCCGTTGCTTTCCACAAGGAAATAATAATACATGAATATTCATTCTTGAAAATATCGAGACTCGATAACAATAAGGTTCAATAAAGTGAACTAAGAATTATAACAAATATTTGAAAAAAGAAGAGAACATAACCTACAGACTAATGTTGCTTTTATTGATTTTGAGAAGGCATTTGAAATACATGGCTACCCCACAAAATTAATTTATGTGATAAAAAGTTTGTATGTAAAGTCTCAAATTATAATAAATATAGGCACATCAAAGACCGAAGCTATTTTAATAAATGGAGGTGTAAGACAAGGGTGTAGTTTATCAACCTACCCATTTAATCTATATATTAATTACATTATCCAAAATTGGAAAAGTATTGTTAATATAGGTATAAGAATGGACCGTTTTAAAATATTAAACGTTTTAATGTATGCTGACGATGTGGTTATTATTCAAGAAAATGAAAATAACTTGCAGTACTCTTTACATCAATTAAATGAGTTATGCCAAGAATATAATTTCATATATCAAAAGAAAAAAAAAACAAAAATAATGGCATTTTGGGGAAACGATCATATAAGATCAAAAATTCGTAATAGACAACAAACCTCTGGAACAAGTAACAAATTTTAAATTATTTGGGTTGTAATTTTACCATCAACACAAAAACTGAAAGAGACATACATATAAAACTGCCGAAATTTCAAATGATATGCGGGAACTATACATAAAAAATTAAAGAATAAAGAAATAAAAGAAGAAGGATACTAGATTGAAGTTTTATAAAACATTGGCAGTTCCTGCATTACTTTATGGGAGCGAAACTTGGGTAATGACCAAAAAATTGCAAAGTAGAATACAAAGCGCAGAAATGAACTTCCTTAGAAGAACAAAAGGCTGCACAAGATTGGATCGGATAAGGAATGAAGATATAAGAACAGAGTTTAATATATATCCATTGGGATGAGAAAATCAGAGAATATAAGAGAGAAATGGTTTACCACATGTGGAAAGAATGAATGTAACAAGATTACCAAGAGCAGCATTCAGCTACAAGCCAAGAGGTTCAAGGAATGTAGGAAGACCAGTGAAAAGATGGACAGAACAACTGTGATGCGGATCGTGCAATTTGCCTAGCCCGTCAAGTGAAGAAGAAGAAGAAGAATGCAGGAAGTAGTTTATGATTAAAATTAAGAAATTACTTTTTTAGGAATACAACGAAAATATATCATGTGACTTTATTGAAATTTTATTAAATTTGTATTCTGACTCAAATGCCAAGCAGGTGGCATAGAATAGCCAATTGATTTGTGAAAACATGAAGTTAAAGTATCCATTTTGAAAGTACTAATAAATGAAATATTTATTTGTTTTCAAAATATTGAGACTCGATAACAATAAGGTTCAAAGCAGTAAGAACTAAGAATGCAGGAATAGTTTAGTGATCGAAACTAACAAATTACTTTTTTAGGAGTAAAAAAGAATATATCTCATTTTTGACTTTATTAAATTTGTATTCTGACTCATATGTCAGTTGAGAATAATGAGATTTCCTTGAAACTAGTTCTGGAGAGGAAACGAAAAAGTGAGGGATGAAATCTAATTAATTTATTGATTTTTAAAATAAAACCTCACTGTGTTACTTCCTAATAAATATCTAATTGTATTCTTTATATTCACAAAGCCACAAAAAAAAAAAAAAAAAAGTAAGTTAGGTTATGGGATACCTTTCTATATTTAATAATATATTAAGTATAAATTACATTACATACATGATTTTACAAAAAAGGAAATTTACAATTAATAAATTTTCTTCACAAAAATCCAAACTCTACTATTTTAAGTTATATATTAATTTTAATGAAAACAAAATCACTGAACACTATGACACAGAGAGCACCATCTATATTGGTTATATCAGTGACTTAAAAAAACCAATGTAAAATACCAATGGAGATAAAACAAATCAAATTAATTAATATAAAAAAGATGAATGACAAATTATTTAATTATCATATTATATAAAAAAAGATGTGTACTGAATTAATTTCAACATTTGAATGTTTCTTTATACTTTGTTTGGTAATTAACATTTTTTTTTGCTAAATGTTTATAAAAGTGTTTACCTAAGTATATATTTAAGGCATTCAATAAAATAGATACCTGATTTAATCCTTTGGATTGATTACAACAACACAAGTTTTGTAATCACTAATTATTTCATTAATAGGACTGTTTTAAACAAATTATAAGTAATTATTTTTATATATTCTCAGAAAATAATTTTATTTGCAAATTAAATAATAATTTTAATTTGTTCGTAACTAAAAACTAGAGAGGTGGAAAAACCTGATTTCCTTTATAATAATGGGCATCTAGGTAGGAAATTGAGGGAAATAGGCTTCAGGATCAAGTAAAGTGGGACCTGTGAGGAGGTGAATGAAGATTTTAATTACTGTAAGTACATTCATGGCTTCAAAAAAATTACTAGTTTTGTACAGCATTTAATATATCATGCATTATTGTATACAATTAATAATAAATAATTTTTAAAACAATTTATATTATATTATAAATAATATATAGTATTTAACTTTCACAGGAAAAAGAACACTATGAGGTTTAATTTAATAATTAAATTAATGTTTTTATTACCTCACCTCATATTCTTTTTCTTCTATACTGCAGTGTCGGAGCTTATCTCCATCGTCAGTAGCCAATTTATTCATGGGGTAGTTTCGAACAGAAAATCACAAGGGGACACCCATTAACTTTCAAAATTTGGCGCAGATATGTTGACGATTATAATAGCCATTTATAAACCATAAACAAATAGAGAAGATGCCTTTAAAACTCCTGAACCTTCAGAGCAAAACTGTAAAATTCACAATGGAAACTGAAACTGAAAGACAAATTTCATTTTTGGATCTAACCCTAACTAGAAACGAAAAAAAACAAAATAGAATTTGGAATATACAGAAAGAACACACATAAGATAACTACATTAATGCATCAGGATTCAACCATTTCGCTCACAAAGAAGCTGTATTCAATAGCCTAACACACAGATTGGTGAATGTACCCCTGAACCGTGAAAAATATGAAAAAGAAAAAGAATACATAATTAAAGTAGCAATAGAAAATGGTTATGAAGAGAACATGGTACACAAGAAAATAAATAAGTTCAAAAGGCAAAAACTAATTAATGAAAGCACACTTAAAAAACAAACAGAAGAGAAACATAAGATTCAAAAAAATTCACTTACCATCCTGTAAAACACCACAAGTTCCAGAAAATTTTCAATAAGTTTAACATTCGATTGGCCCCAAAGAATGAATACAGCCTAAACAAGATAATTAAAACCAACAAAAATGAAAAAATTGGACAAGAATATAAATCAGGAATATATCAGATCAAATGTCAAGATTGCGACAAAATCTATATAGGAAAAAACAAAAAGAAATTTAAAAACTAGATTGAAGGAACACCTTAGAAATGTAAAAAAGGGGGAAGTGGACAAGTCAGCAGTAGCAGCCCATGACTTGGTCTGAAAAACATTTAATAGATACAGAAGGCTAGCCTAATAAAACAAACAGATAACTAAAGGAACTCACAGTCTGGGAAAAAATCCACATCCAAAAAAACAAAAAAAGAAACCTCATGAATTTTGAAACTCCCGTCAAATTGTGACCTAATCCAGAGGTTCATCGTTCCACCGAGACAGAAAGTAAGAAGGAAAACCGCCAAGAAAAGGACGCCCATTAACACCGGCGACCAGGAGGCTAATGACGATGGAGATAAGCTCCGAAAACTGCAGTATAGAAAGAAAAAAAGATATGAGGTGAGGTAATAAAAACATTAATTTAATTATTAATATATAGTATATTCATAAGGCAAATTATTCATTAGCTATGTTTGGTAGGACTTTAAGTATACAGATAAATGAAGTTTTAACATAAATTTATTAAGATGATTTAATGTAATTTATTGAAGGATAGCTAATTGTGAAGAAACACCCATCTGAACTAGATTATTTATGTATTTATTTGGCCTCATGGAGTTAAGGCCATATGGCCTTCTCTTCCATTCACCAGAACAAACATACATTACATTCAAATAAAAAAAAGCATAGTAACATTACATACTAAACAATTATTTGGCCAAACAGAACAATAATAAAAATAAGATCCAATAAAATTAATAATAATTAAAATTAAAACTTATAAAAGAGTATATACAAAAGGGATAAACAGCTCCTATCTATTATACATGAAAGTAATAAAATGTAATGAATTAATTTATATTGTATATATGACATTAGGTTGAAATATTGATAAATCTTAATACTATTTTTATTAATATAACTGGGAAAAAAATATTTTTATATATTTTCAGTTTAATGTTTTTTGAGATAAGTTGGATTGATAAGAGTGCCTGTAATGCATACTATTATGTATTACAGGGACTCTTGTTGTCCAACTTCTCTCAAAAAAGCATTAAACTGAAAATATACAAAACTGTTATTCTCCCAGTGTCCACCGCTGTGGTCTCGAGGTAGCATGCTGCCTTGTCACGCAGCGAGCCCGGGTTCGATCCCCGGTAGGGGCAGTTTTTCTGGGTGAGTTTTTTATCGGGGTTTTTCCTCACCTGTAAGACAAATGTCAGGAAAGCTTTAAGGCCCAAACGGTCCCCGAAATCATATGGCCATCACCATCATCATCATCCTTATCATTATCATCATCATCCTTATCATTATCATCAACATCCTTATCATTATCATCATCATCCTTCACCGGTGTGGAAAACAACGGGAAGCTACCACACCTACAATTTCTAGTAAAGCTGCAAGAATAGCGTGTGAAGGACCTGCCTTTGGGCAGAATTACTATGGATGGATTCTCCTAGTTATATGTATGTGAAATATGAACTCTTATTTAAGGAAGGAGAAAAAAATTATGAGTGTTTGAGAATAAAGTTCTTAGGAAAATTTTTGGACTAAAGAGAGATGAACAAACAGGCAAATGGAGAGACTTACATAGCAGTGAGCTACATGATCTTTATAGGAAACCAGATATAATAGGTTAAGTCTCATAGACTGTGATGGGCAGGGCATGTGGCACGATTGGGAATGAGAGAGAAGGGCATGGAAACTTCTTGTAGGAAAACCAGAGAGAAAATGCCCAGTTAGTAGACCAGGGAGGTAGAATGAGGTGGGAGAATAACAGAGCTTCTTACTATAAGGGAAGGAGAAAAGATTAAAGTATTTGAGAATATTAGGAAATGTTTTGGATTAAAGACAGATGAACAGACAGGCAAATGGAGAAGACTACATAACAGTGAGCTACATGATTTTTATAGGAAACCAGATATAATAGGTTAAGTCTCATAGACTGCGATGGGCAGGGCTTGTGGCATGAATGGAGAATGAAAGAGGGGCATGGAAATTTCTTGTAGGAAAACCAGAGAGAAAATGCTCAGTTGGTAGACCAAGAATGAGGTGGGAGAATAATTAAGGTATGTAGATAGGAAATAACACTATGAGGTTCTTTAATATTGTTTATTTTTAATTATTTCACTCACCTCATACTTCATAATGCATAGCAGACCCTGGGTTCTTCACGTAATTTGTGACATTGTCAATGCTGCGTCATGTTACAGACGCAGCATTGACAATGTCACAAATTACGTGAAGAAACCCAGGGTCTGCTATGCATTATGAAGTATGAGGTGATCGGAAATAATAAAAATAAACAATATGGGAGAATAATATTAACCATGATTTGAGGGAAATAGTTTATACAGGGGATGATTGAAAAACATTAGATCAGGATAGGGTTTTGTGGAGAGATTATGTCTCCACAACCATGAATCTATGAGGTCAAATAGTGTCAGTGAGTTACCGTAGTTATTTTTTGTATTGTAATTGTAAGCCTATGTTTTCCCTTTACATAGATTTAGGCGACTCTACCCCTACAGGGGAAAGAATTTGAACCATACTAATTTAGTTACACTTGTTTTCGTATAGATGTCATTTTGAGTGGTACGTGGTCAGCGTTCCGCCTCATACTGACATCTAGGAAACCAAGGTAGTACTAGGACGGGAAAATTCGGTAAATTTTGCTTAGAGGCCTTTTCATTCAGGCTGAAGGATTTTTTACGAGCCTGAAAATCTTCAGACTTGGGACCCACAGCTTAAAGTCTCTCCCGGAGGACTTGCTCCTTGGATTTTTCTGTCCTAAAGATCCATCGACCCCGGCCGGGTTTGAACCCGCGACCCTCGGGACCTGAGGCAAGGAGCATAACCACTAGTCCACTGCACTGTAGTTAAATAAAAGAAAAATAAATTATTAATTGTTAAGAGAATGCTATTAGTGAGAAGTTTCTATTAGAAGATAAAAATTCTTCAGTTTATTTCTAAAAGATCTTAGAGTTCGGCAGTGTGACATAGGGTGGAAGAGAATTTCATATTCTAGCCAGATAAACTATAAAAGATTGTAATAGGCAGTTGTGATGAGGAGGGATATAAAGGACAATGTGCTGATGGGATCGGGTGTTGCCTAATTTGTTATGCATCAGAGAATCTAATGAAGCGATGTGATAAATAATTAGAGTAATGATGTTTGTAGCATTTTATGAGAAGAGATAGGGAATGGATGGTTCTATGATCTTTTAGACAAATCCATGACAATGTGCCAGGGATGGTATAACATGATCAAATCTGTGAATACCTAAAATAAAATGTAATTCAATAATTATGAACACATTGAAATTTTTGGGTAAAAGGTAAATACTTACTTACTTACTCACTGGCACTATCGAACCCGTAGGTTCATGGCCGCGCGGACATAAGCTCTCCATACATCTCTATCCTGAGTTAATGCTTTCCAATCATTCCATGTATAATCTACTTCCCTCAAATCATAGTTAATGTTATTCTCCCACCTCATTCTTGGTCTACCAACTGGGCGTTTTCCCTCTGGCTTTCCTACAAGAAGCTTCCATGCAAGTCTTTCATTCCCCATAGGTGCAACATGTCCTGCCCATCGCAGTCTACGAGACTTAACTGTTCTTATTATAACTGGCTTCCTATAAAAGACCATGTAGTTCATTGTTATGAAGTCTTCTCCATTCACCTGTCTGTTCATCTCTCTTCGGTCCAAAAATTTTCCTAAGTACTTTATTCTCAAATACTTGTAATCTCCTTTCCTTCCTTAAAGTAAGAGTCCATGTTTTGCATCCATATAATATAACTGGTAGAATAATAGTTTTATTTATTTTCAGTTTAACGTTTTTTGAAACGAGTTGGGACATCAAGAATGTCTGCAATGCATAATAACACGCATTTCCAGAATTGAGCCTATGTTTAATTTCTTTGTGCATCTCATTCTTATTTGTGATTATTGTTCCTAGGTATTTGAATTCAGCCACTTCCTCAAAATTTCCCTCATTTGTCATTAGCTGTCCATTTCCATTATATAATGAATTTTTATGTGTGACCATATAAAAGGTAAATACTTGGGAACCTTATTTTTTTTTTTTTTGGCATGCTTCTCATAAGTTAGCTGTTTTGGGGGTTCTAAGTCATATGCCAGTTCCAATTAGTTAAAAAGGGCATGATGCTCACAAGGAACTGTCAATCATAGCATGCCAAAATCTGGCCGTCAAAAAAAAATCTGCCTTTTTAACCATAAGGCATTAAAATTCAGCATAAAATTTCAAATTTAAACTTAAGGGGGTATGAATTCTCAATTAAAATTACGCTGTTATCCCTAAGGTAATTTAGTCTTTTAGTCAAAGTATCTGGGTCAATTAACCATAAATCTATGTATACAATAAAAAGAGTTAAATCTATCTTCCTGTTGTAACTTATATAATAGTTATGTTAATTATAAATGATTTTAACAACTGGTTCCTACATGAAGGCCAATTGAAGTTGCATGAACAATTGCTCCCACTATCATTTTAATTTTTATTGCAATCCCCTCTCTACGGCATATTTGTCTAATACATGAAATAATATAACTCCTGAATTGGTATATTGGATAACCGTCGCTACCTGCCTCACTTCACTCCATTCTTATGCATGCAGGGAGTCCATCTGTTCCATACAGTAAGTTGCCATTGCTGGATTCTAGCTTTGATTTCTGTGCCTTGCAGTTAAAAAGGCAGATAAGTTTTTGGACATGGCCTTGGTATATGACGAAGCTTCTCTGGGAAAAAAATATCAAGGCAGGTTTCGACATGCAATTGTTGACAGTTCCCTTGTCAGTAGAGTGTGTAGTGAGTCAAGTAATGTTGGAAACCCCTGGCTTAGGACATCATAACTTACCTCAGCGGTTGTCCAGTCGTTCGCAGGCTTTTTGACTTTTCCTTAGATCTTCCTTAATGTTTCTTTCTGTAGCTTTCTTTATCATCCGAGCTCTGTAGTCCTCTACACTGGTTACTTTTTCTCTCTGAGCTGCTAACCTCTTCCTCCTTGCTAATTTCTCAGCTGCAATTTCTCTCAGGGCTGCTTCTCTTCCAAGTCCACCACGATCAGACTTGAGTGCAATTGGAATAGGCTCAACACGTCCTGTGCCTACATATTGAAAAATACATGCTACAATTTAAAAAAATAAATAAACTCCATAGCGCGACAGGCCTACAAGCCCTTTGGCCTATCAGCTGGCTACTGTCCTTACATTTACATGTGTTAATCATCCTGCCAGTGTAGGAGGAGTGACATGTGATCAGAATATTGGGTCCCTGGTCATTATAGCTCATTTTGTAAACCTGGAGCCCACTACTTATTGTAGCTACCCAAATTCCTCACAATCCTGGGTTGGTACCGGTCTCATACTGACCGAAATTCCATGAGAAAATTTCTTCTCGCATGGAGATTCGAAACCAGTTTCAAGTTCTGTAGCTCTGAGTCAAGGCATCTTGCCTTAGCCACTCGGCTATAGTGCAGGACATATGCTATAATTACACAAATTAATTCAAGCACTGAGAAACAGAAGTTGCCAAGTCTGTTTTCTCAATTTTACAGAAGAGCTAGTTAAAGTTTTCAAAAGTAATGTGAAATATCAAAATATCAGGTCCATTCAACAGGGTACCTTCATTGGATGACTGACTTAATATTTAAGGTCCAAAAATTTTTATCACTGTTATAGAACTGTTTCTCAGAGTGCATACGAGGGTGAATCAAATATAAACCGGAATTATTGTTTATAATTTTATTGAATTAACAAAAAAATACAAAACCACCACCTCATTTTTCTACATAGTCTCCTGCGTTTCCAACACACTTTTGCCATCGAGTTGGCAACTTTTTGATGCCATCCTTGAAGAATGAGGGATGACGTGTAGTCAGCCAGTTGCGCACGAACTCCTCTACTGCTGCATTGTCACCAAACCGCCTTCCTCCCAGGTCTTCTTTCAGTGGCCCAAACAAATGGTAGTCACCGGGGTGACAAATCTGGACTGTAAGGATGTTCCAGAGATGACCAATGCATTTTCGTCAATGTCCAATGCATTTTTTTTTTCCTGGCTGAGGAGCCCACCTGGCAGACAATTTTCGGAATTTAAGTTCATCACTGATGATGACTTGAACACTTCTGAAGCTTATTCCAACGTGTGAAGCCATTTCAGAAATTGTTACGTGCCGATCCTCCTCAATAAGGTCCCATACAGCACAAATGTTGTCTGCAGTAATGCTTGTTCGTTGCCGTCTTTGGTGGGGCTCATTTTCCACTGAATCCCGTCCCGCTATTTTTTTTTGTCGCCAATTATACACCTGCGTCTTCGAAAGGGTTGCTTCCCCGAACTGTGCATGGAGCCTTCTCAAAATTTCAGAAGGTTTAGTGCCTTCTTTCGCCAAAATCTTAATAATAATGCGTTGCGCAACAGACGTGTGTACCTCTTGCTCGCTCATCGCATACTGAAGCAAGTGGCCGCTCTTCGGAGTGTGACACATCAAGATCCCTACTCCAGACACCCCCACCAACTTCCCCTCCAAAATTGCAACCTTTGCAGTTTGCTACCAGATCCTCCAGATACAAATTCCGGTTTATATTTGATCCACCTTTGTATAATGTGCTTCAGTGGATTTTCAAAACCTTGACTTAACAACTTCTGATTCAGAGTGCTTCAGTTTATAGTTATTTTAAATTTGAATTTACTAATGAACATGTAACAAAATTGATTGAACATTCAGGAGATTCTAAGTTCAATTCCCAATGCAGATAAAGTTGACTGGAAGTTTTTATCGTTTTTTCTCAGGCATAAAGTTGGAATTTCAGGTTTAGGTATCCTTTTGATCAAGTACTGCACAAAGAGATGTCTCTGTGGTATAATAGTTAACATACCTGATTAGCATCCCCCGAGTCCTCAATTTTTGTCAATACTATAGAAATAATTTTGTTTGGTCTAGGGTATAAAACAAGGTGCATCAACATCAAGAGAACAGCTGAATAACTACTTAATATGAGAAGTGTGAAATACAGCCAAGAAAACTGAAAATAAGATTCAGGACTGTGCTACAATCCCCCAAAATGCTCACAACATCTGATTACATTACATAGATGTTAATTACCTCAAGAATGTATGTAGGGTGTTTCAGAAGTGATGGTCAATAATTCGCACATGGAAAGTACAGTGCAAAAGTAGCTAAAAAGATCCAATAAACATGGATCTGCAAATCAACCGTTGTTGAGATAGAACACATTTTCTATTCGGTTCATCAGTGTCTAGGAACACATGACATATCTAAACCTTAAAGTAGGTGTTCAAAATGTTGTCCAAGTGCCTGATTGCAACATTGAACTCGTCTCTGAAACGAGTTGTGAATCCTGTCAGGCAGTCCTGGAGAATTCTGTAAATGCTGGAAGGCTGCTTCAATCCGCAAGCGTAATTCCTCAAGAGAGTTGACCTCAGTAGCGTAGACCCCCACACACAAAAATCCATGGGATTTAAATCCAGTGACCTCGGAGGCCATAGTACAGGCCTTCCTCTACCTATCCAATGTTGAACACATCTTTGAGTGAAGAAGCCGGCGCACACGTAATTGAAAATGTACTGCAGCACTGTCATGCATGAACCACATGTTCAGGCATTGGTTCAGTGGAACATCATGATGATGAAGGAGATATGGAAGTACAGTCCACAGAAACTGCCTGTATCGCTCTACGGTTAGTCTCTATGGTAGGAAGAGTGATCCAATTATGCGGTCCCCGGACATTCAACAAAAAAACGCTGCTGATGTTCATGACACGTGTCGTGCATTCAGGATTGGACTTCGGGCACAAATGTGAAAGGTATGGAAGGTTAAAAAATAACCAAAACAGTCAACCCAGCTTCATCCGTGGTGAACAGAATATTTTGTTTCTATAGGTGCTGAGGAACCAGATATAATGTACACCTGTCGGGGCTGCATGAAGCGAGGAAAAGCTTCTTCATACATTTGTGCACCCTCAACTGCTTTGCCATTCAATATGCTATACATGAAGTGCATGGTCAGTTGTACTTTCTTCATTGGTTTTTGAAAACTCTATCCATGGTGCCTTTAGTTTCCATAACTGATGTTGAGATTCTGTAGTCACAGTGCACGTAGGGAGAAAGGGAAGTTGTTGCGCAGGTGTCACCAAACTGATCGTCGATCCCAAACCTTGAGCTAAGCAACGTTATTATCCAGGTGTGTTTAGAGTTGGTTCCCAAACTCGAACTGATTTTTGATATCTCGACAACGGTTTGATTTGCAAGACCCATGTTTACTGGAGATTTTAGTTACTTCTGGCCTGTACTTTCCATGTGTGAATTCTTGACCATCACTTCTAAAACACCTGTATATTTCTTCAAAATCCCTTACACTCTAGTTTTATGGGAAAAAGAACTCAATTTAAAACTTTCCTTAATCTTTTTTATTATTAATTGATTTTTTGAGAATGAGAAGTTTGCATAAAAAACCTTATAAATCATCATATTATCATAGCAACATGACTGTATCGATCAATATGTACTATACGATGATTGTTTACATAGAGGAAAACAGCATAACCAACCTATCTAAAATAGGCTAACACAGAAAATGAAGTTTATTTTATCTTTATTATTATGAATAATTTTTCCTTATTTAAGAGAAATTGCCACACTTGTGTGGTTTTCACATATGTTGTTGTTTTCCAATGGTGAGATTTGACGGCTTAAGTCATCTTCTCTCTGGCTTCCCAGTACAAGCGAACAAGGTCCTTAGAGTGTTGTGCAGTGGATTTAAAGCTGGACAGACTAGAAGGTGGTGTTTTCCATGATCAGGTCCGGGTCTTTGCGCATATGGACACATCTGTCTGATTGAAAAAACGTTGTATTCGGCTGGAGATGGGTGAGCCAGGCAGTTGTGTCCTGACATCAGTTGAATTTCGCTACAGCTTCCTTGCGGCCTTTATATTTCACTTCTGTGTACAAGCTCATCAATTTTTTCCCATGATTTCCCTCTGGCTGTTGCAATGTTTTCTTTCAGGTTTCCATTTAGAATACTTCTTGATTTCTTCGAACGATTTCACATTATTATTATTAGAAAAAATGAAGATAGCTCTAGACAACAGAATTAGTCATGTTTATTGGAAATTCCACCCAGGTACATTTGTAGTATTAACTAAATGTTAGCTAATCTATCCAAATCAAAATCTAACCTACCCAAATAAGGAATTTTTTTATTGATTTTTAGGTGTGTTAAATTGCCTCTAGTAGAAAATTGAGTAAACCTTCATGGGTTATCACTGGATTAACCATCAATAATAATCTGACCAAACTTATTTTGCTATAGTGTAAACATAATTAAACACATTGGCAACAAGCGATAACTATCAATACGATTAATAATTAGTGGTCCATTTCAACATATATTATTGCTCATTGTTAATTTAGACTATCTCATTAATCATGTAATAATTCATTAAATTTAATATCAGTCACATATAGTATAATAGGATTGTGATATACGTTTAATACCTCCTTCAAGCCATTGATATTGCAGTAAATAATAAAATTTATTAAATTAATATTGAGAAGCTAAAGCTATTACTATGATAGAAATAAGTAAATTAATGAACACAAATTATTGTAAATAATGGTAAAGAGAAAAATTTTTGCTTGAACCAGGAATTGAAGCCCAACCTTTAGCTTTCCGTGCTAACGCTCTGACCACTGAGCTAATTCAGGCGATTCACTGCATTTGAATGTGGGACCAAGAGAGTAAGGTAAAGGAAGTATTTATGCTTGAATGGGAATGAAGCCTGAATTAGCTCAGTGGTCAGAGCGTTAGCACGGAAAGCTAAAGATTCAGGGTTCAATTCCCAGTTCAGGCAAAAATTGTTCTCTTTACCATTGTTTACAATAAAATTTACCTTAAAAATCTATTAATTATATCCTTCAAAGCTTTAAATTTATTAATTTAGAATGATCAACTGATTATCTAGCAAAGAAAGGATGTAATATTGTGCAGAAACCAACTTCAGATTTGCCATTCTAACAGCTAAGAGATTAGTCATTTCTAAATTTAAAATTATATTGTCCAATTATTTTAATGAAGTTTCAAGAAATAAAAGATGGGAGTGCCACAATACACAATTATTTAAAATCCCTGAGTATCCAAAGAAAAGTGCTGTTGCATATTTTTAACAGCAAATGAGATGTGATTTATGCGCCGTACAGCAGGCTACACAAAATGGGACCATAAAAGAAATGAAGAAATTATGGAAGAGTTGGATGTAGAACCCATTCTTCACCATATACAAAACTACCAGAACAACTGGAAAGCCCATCTTCAACGAATGCCATCTCATAGAATTCCAAAAGCCATGCTACTTTACTGCCCCCAAGGCAAAAGATCGCTGGGACATCCAAAAAAGCGGTGGATGGAAAATTCCTCTTTGAGACCATAACAGGCCACACGACCTAATACTTGCATGGATGATGATGATGCATATTTTAGATTAACCATAGGTCATAATTGTCTATCAAACATTTGCACAGAATTAGAATTATCTCTTCTCACTTTGTCCCTTGTGCAATCTACAAGAAGAGATGGATCAGGACTACCTTCAGCAATGTCCAGCCCTTTATACCAAATCTACAGTATCTAGGATATATTGGAGAGCAAGAGAGCTGATGGCTGCATTGTCAAATGTTCTGCATTATTAAAAAACAAACAAAATTCAACAAATCCATTACAACATTTTATTAAATTTCATGCATAAAAATCTTAATAAACCTAATTTATAAAATAAAAAAAAATAGGAAGTAACATTATAAGGTTTTTACTTAATAATAAGTTTGGTCTGCTTAATTCTTACCTCATATCATTGTTTTTGTTAGACATATGTTTCAAGGGGGTTGTTTCTGAAGATGAATCTAACAAGCCTTGAAACATATGCCTAACAGAAATGATATAGGTAAGAATTATATAGACCAAACTTATTATCTGGTATTATATGTTTACACTCCATGGTGCAATAAGCCTAAAAGGCCATTGGCTACCAGCTGGCCCTGATCACACATCCACATGTACCTTTAAGAGGTAGACAATTATTATTCAACCAGTAAAGGGTTGATATGTGGTCTGAATGTTGAATCCCTAACCAATATTGCTGGTTTTTCTCTACCTAGAGTCGTTACTTATTGAAGTTATCCAAATTATTCCTCATGATGGGCAATGGTCCCATACTGACAAATTCAAGAGAAAATGTTTCTCCTATGAGGAACTGAACCAGAGCTTCTGGAGCTCTGCTTGGCTATGGTGGGGTCAAACTTAGCAGATCAGTGGGCTTTTAGGACACAAAAACTTATGAGCCTAGATTCTTTTGGAAGGGAACTAAAGCCATGGGCCCCATGCCATAGAAAGAAGAACCTCAGGTTTGAAAATAGAGACCTCTGGGCAAATATTTTGGCCCTTTTATGAATTGGGATGCTGTTGAAAATTGTTGTTATATAAAAGATTATTAAACTGTAATATTTAACTGTACCTGTTTTTCCAATTGCTTGACCTGGTTTGTATCCCATCTTTTGAAGAAGAGCAAAACCTTTATTTCCATCATTTATTGCTGAACTAAGGCCTTCTTCTCTTCTCTCAGCTTCTACAACTCTTTGTGGCTTATTTTGCTGCTTATTTTCTTCATCAGTGACTTTCTTTTTCTTGTGAATGTTATGATTTCTTTGTTGCGTTCGGCTATGAATCAGTCCTGGACGAATGTCTTCTTTGACACTGTAACATTTTAATTTCATTGTACACATTAGAACAATGTATGTCTTTGAACAAAACTTTTACAAAAAAGAATTTCTGCAAAGATTTTGCTGAAAGTTGAATCTCATAACCCTACCACTTTTCAACTTAAAAAATTTGAAAAGTAGTAATAACATATAAAAGGCACAAAGAACAAAAAAAAGTTAGAGGGAGGTTGAGTTATATTTAGATAATTGGGGAAAAGATCTCTAGGAAGACCTAGGTAAAAATTTGAAGATAATATTTTGATGGAGTGTTATGGAAATGGATACTGGAGATATGAACTGGATTTGATTGGCTCTATTTCATAAGCCATAGAGTTAGTTAAATCAACAAAAACATGAGGAATAAGATTTTGGAAGTACACAATTAAATTTAGAAAAAGTACAATTGTACTCTAGGTTAAAAGAGTGCTATTGTACACAATGTTTTGTAACACAAAGTTTCATTATTATTCAAGTCAGTTGTCATTGTACAATGTTTTAAATAATTGTACTTATTATTTAAATATTAAGTAACATTATAAATAATGTTTAAAAATCGGGTGCCATTGTACATCAGTGGCGGTTCATGGGCACTTGCTAATTAGCCAGTGTACATCTGTTATCTAAGAAACTGGTATTCTAATATCAATTAGTAAATAAAAGTTAAACACAAAAAACAATTAAAATTGTCAGGTTATCCAGTTAAATTTTATAGCATTCAAACAAGCAAGTACCCAGATATATATATTTCTGTTTTGTCACATTGAAATAATCAAGATCTTGTGCTCTATGCTCCCAGCTAAGACTCATTTATCAGTTGATCTCATGGTTCCTAATTTTGGATAGGAGGAGGAGGCGGCAGTAAAAAGAAACTTAGTGTTTATATCTGCACATGTCATTCTCTCACTCTTCTTTTCTTTCATGCTGATACAGACAACATTTCCCTCGCAAAAGCAAGATGATCAGAGTTCTCATCATAATAATGTTAATTATCCAGCAAATTAGGGCAAGAAAATGGGCGAGTTAATATACCAGATTAGTATAGCATTCACTTGTTTGTAGCAACTTCTTTTTGGTGATAAGTTTGTTAGACTGTCTGAGCAATGACTAATTCACATTTTTAGTTTATAGGTTAGTTTGAGTTCAACTTCTCACTTTATTTTAGAACTTTTTCACGTTTTTTTGGCTAAAAACCAACATATATATTTTTCTTTTTCCTCGGGTAATTATTCACATACTGCAGCAATAAATTGTGTGTTTTTATTTGAATTTATGTTGGTGGCATAGAATTCCCTAAATTTGTATTGTTTTCAATTTTTGAGTCAATATTAATGTTAGTTTATAGTGGACACCCATGAAATTCCATCACAATCCGTCACTGTTATACATAAAATTTATAAAAATCAAATGTCACTGTAAATGTTATCATGTATGTTCAGGAAATCTAGTGCCAATGTACATAATGTTTAGGAAAATTTAAATGCCATTGTACACTATGTTTAAAAATCTGCCATATTTCTCTAAATGGCATAATGTATGTTCAGGAAATCTAGTGCCAATGTATATAATGTTTAGGGCAATTTAAATGTCATTATACAATGATGTTTAAAATCTGCCATTTTAAATGACAATGCATGTTCAGAAAATCTAGTGCCAATGTAAAATGACATAACGCATGTTTAGGAAATCTAGTGCCAATGTATATAATGTTTAGGCAATTTAAATGTCATTATACATGATGATTAAAATCTGCCATTTTAAATGGCAAACGCATGTTCAGGAAATCCAGTGCCAATGTACATAATGTTTAGGAAATTTAAATACCATTGTACAAGATGTTAAAAAATCTGCCATATCATGTCTTAATTAGAAAATTAATACTATACTGCAATTTAATTTAGGAAGTAGGCTACTGTGAACGTTAATATAATTTAAGCAAAATATGTTACGTGAACTACAAAATGCTGATTGTTGACAGACTCACAAATTAATATAAATATTATAAAAATATGTTTTGTGTAGTTAATTATTTTTATAAATGTATTATTTGGTATAATCAATTGAAATACAATAAATTATTGCATTTGAACAGGCCTATTTCGTAAATAATTTAGGCCTAACAATTATTTAAGTTTTAAAATTTCTTCGATATTGTATCTATCATATTACCATTCTGCCAAAAAATTATCTGACATGTAATCAAACTCCTCCTCCTCGAAGACATTTTCACTTATTTCACACGCAAGTTGTAAGAACATTTGTATTTATTTCAAGTATTTATATCGTTCAATATTGCTCACATTATACAAAATGACTTACAGAAACATAACCTCAAAACTGAAAATATTTTTGTGCGGAAATGTGACTTCACTTGTTATTACAAATTTCATTGGCAGATGGCAGTAGTTTGCTGCTACGGTAGGTACTGCCATCTGAACAGCTGATTCGCTACTTTGTACGTTCTTCTAAAAATATCGCTAGAGTTCGTTATATTTTCTTTTTAAATCAGGCCCGTGAATCATTATAGGGAGATCTGGACGCAATTTTTAAAAAAATTTTTTGGCCACGTAGTACTCGGGTCATCTTAAGACTGTGACACCGTCGCTATTTTATCGATTGTAGACGTATGACGTACTAGCAAATCGAATATCGAATATCGAATTAAATTTAAATAAATCAACAGTATAATTGTTATGTACATTTTAAATGTTATTATCATCTTCACTACAAGTACAGGCATTTTTCTCTTCCAATATAATTTAATCGCCTGTTCAAGTCATTTCCAACCGTCTTCTTCTAGGTCTACCCACTGATCTGTTTCCACTAATTCTATAACTCAACATTTATTCAGTTTATATTTTTAAACGTATGGAAATTTATTTTAAAATGTATGGACTTTTTAACATCTCATGCCATTAGCATCGGAGTTTGAATCTGGACGTGAATATTTTTATTCAGATCTTCTTATTTGAGGCTTGAGATTCTTTTACGGGCTGTAAATCCACAACACTGAAATTCTGAGCATGGCTTCCGTCCGAAGAGATAAAAAGGTTCCCGTGTGTAGCACACTGTTTATGCAGTTTTCTCCATTATTATATCTGTTCGTCTCTCCAGGTTCCAAAATTTTCCCCCGTCGCTTCATTCCCAATAATCTTATTACTATCTTAAAATAAGGTACTGATGATTTATCATCTAATTAATAAAAAATCACCGATTTATATATTTTAATTTTTTTTAGAGAATCATGTATGCAAAGAGGCCCTAGAATGTATAAAAGTATGCGTTTACGTTTTTATTTTTCACGAATTTTACGTACCAGTATCTACTTTTTTTTTTTTATTTGCGCTCGAATTAAATAGCGTATGCAGTTGCCTAAAAATCCGAAGTCTATATAGGCCTATAATCAAAGCCGTAATATATGTTTGTGTTAAGAATTATTGCAATGTTACCAATATTTAAATATTAAATACAGACAGATTTGGAAGAAAAGGATAAGGGTAGGGTAAATAGGAAACACTTGGTAATTTAGGAATAATATTTTTGCTATATTAGCTAATGGTTTATTAAGATTTGTTTGAGTACAACTTCGGTCACAGGATGATTTGATAATACATTGTAAACCTGTTCATGATGAAGAATAACAAGCAATTTGGCTAAAGCGGTAACGTCGGGACTTGTATTCGGGAGGTCCCGGATTCAAATCCCGGTGCCGACCAATCTGACTGAGGTTTTTCTTCAAACGTCAAGGTAAATTCATTCATCTTTGACACAACAACTCATCTCTGAGTCTTGGTTTCCTCAAGGAGCTTCCTCCAATTAACATGATCCGGCGATTCCTTCTACCAGTCTTTCAATCCCAATTCTCTAGCGCCTCTATCCACCTGATGCCTCTCTTCCTGTTACCTTCGGGTTGTATAGACTATATCCTTCTAGAAATTTCAATTCTCGTTCGGTAGGTTGTAATTAATAACAATACATATAAATAAAATAAATAGATGCGAAATAGCATGCCATTAAATCTTTAGAGAATGAGGAAGGCTTACAACTCAATGGTATTAATAAGCTGTTAGTTTATGCTGATGATGTAGTACTACTGGCCGATAGCGAGGAGATACTAAAGGCCAACACGCACACACTATTGAGTAACACTAAGAAATTAGGACTGGAAGTAAATATCAGTAAAACTAAATAGGCCTATATGGTCACACGTAGAAATTCAGTATATAATGGAAATGGACAGCTAATGACAAATGAGGGAAATTTTGAGGAAGTGGCTGAGTTCAAATACCTAGGAACAATAATCACAAATAGGAATGAGATGCACAAAGAAATGAAACATAGACTCAATTCTGGAAATGCATGCTATTATGCATTGCAGAGACTTTTGATGTCCCAACTCCTTTCAAAAAACGTTAAGCTGAAGATATATAAAACTACGTATTATTCTACCAGTTATATTATATGGGTGCGAAGCATGGACTCTTACTTTAAGGGAGGAAAGGAGATTACGAGTATTTGAGAATAAAGTTCTTAGGAAAATTTTTGGACCAAAGAGAGATGAACAGACAGGTGAATGGAGAAGACTACATAACAATGAACTACATGGTCTTTATAGGAAGCCAGATATAATAAGAACAGTTAAGTCTCGTAGACTGCGATGGGCAGGACATGTTGCGTGTATGGGGAATGAAAGACGTGCATGGAAGCTTCTTGTAGGAAAGCCAGAGGGAAAACGCCCAGTTGGTAGACCAAGAATGAGGTGGGAGAACAACATTAACTATGATTTAAGGGAAGTAGATTATACAGGGAATGATTGGAAAGCATTAGCTCAGGATAGGGATGTATGGAGGGCTTATGTCCGCGCGGCCATGAACCTTCGGGTTCGATAGTGCCATGAGTAAGTAAGTAAGTAAGTAAGTAAGTATGGCCTAGATGTTAAACATGTATTTACAAATTTATGAGTAATTGGATTTATTGATTTGGTGCAATTTAATATCTGCACTGGAATCACGTGATTTGAAAATTAGAAATGAAGTTATTCATCTGTCTTGAGTTAACGTGATTAGTTTCACAGGCGTCAACACGAACAGTTGAAACTCGTCTTTGTATGCACATTTTAGCCCTTTACTTTCAATAAAACTGCATAACTGCATCATATGCATTCTGCCGACATCAGCAGCGTCTATATTATGCACTATATTACATCTATAGGTCATAAACTCTATAAATCCACTCTTTATTATTCTTGGATCGCCATTAATGCTTCAAGAAAATATATAGGAAAATCACGAAAATTAGTAACTAGAAAAATGGGGTAATAAAGGTTTATTTATTCTGACACAGTTAACTCTTAAATTGGCAATGTATCCTATAGGATACATACATTGGTTTATTTTATTCAATATTTTTACTAAAACAGAAGCAAAACGGACGAGTAGACAATACTTAAATGTGTGTCGAATTATACAATATACTTAATGATAATAATTATACTTGATATCGTTTTCATTGCGGTCCGCCACATTCAAAACAGGAGAAATTAGAGATTTGCTAATTTAAGTGCAGATAATAAGAACACTTAAAAAACATATATTCAATCAGAAAGAAACCATCTACAAATGGAAAAAATTGCAATAACAAGATATTACAATAGCACTGATACATTTACATGAGATGAAAATACCTCTGATATACATTATGTCAAACCACTAAAAAAAATTGTACATCCAGAGCTTGAGAGGGTGCGTCATGCCTTGTCACATGTCTTCAGTAAACTCAAGAATAACATAATATACAAATTCAACAGAAATCTGACGGCAGGCTTTTTAATGTTCAACCACTAGAACTTTGCTACTGGACTACGGCTAGTTATCGATGGCAGTGGATAAATCATCTAATATCATCTACGAATAATCTATATCCAAAGGGCTAAATAGGGTTGGAAATCCCTAATATTAGCCGGAAGTAGGTGTTCATAAACGAATGATTACCTTCTTGATTGTCGGGGACACTTCCAGAGAAACTGGATGTTTCCCCAACGAACATGGGGGGTGATTAGATATTTGTGAAATGACACAACTTCCAAATACAAAGTGGCTGGCTGGCTGTTAATGCCATGGATCTTTCTCTTCCACCCAACCAGTCAATAACACTATTATTAAACCCTACAATAAATAGGCCTACTAATATGTACTTTTAAATATTTGCAAATTATTATTTTTTATTCATTGCCACCAGTTTGTCATTTCGACATTTCTGGTATTCTCTCCTGGCATTGGCGTATTGTAACCCACTTCTGAGGTTGGGGCGCCTGGATGGCGAAATTATGCTGCCTCAACGATATGATGGATGATGATGTGATGGTAATGATGCGCCAGGAGAGGCCATAGTTCTAAACTTAATCTAATAAAATGAATATGATTAATGATGGCCAGATGATCATCAGGGACCGTTTTGGGCTTTAAAGTGTCCTGACATTTGTCTTAAAGTAAGACCATAGCGGTGCAAAAAAGTAATATATATATATATATATATATATATATATATATATATATTACTCTAACTCACTGGCACTATCGAACCCGTAGGTTCTTGGCCGCGAGGACATGCTCTCCATACATTCCTATCTTTAACTAACGTTTTCCAATCATCCCCTGTATAATCTATTTCCTTCAAATCATGGTTAATGCTATTCTCCCACCTCATTTTTGGCCTGCCTATTGGGCACTTTATCTCTGGTTTTCATATATATCTTCTTCTTAATAAGGCGCTATAGCTTCAATTGAATAATACTTTGGCCTTATCAACGAGTTTTTTTCCCACATGTTTCTATCCTGGACACATTTGTTCCAATTTTTTATTTTCATCAATTTTATATCATTTACAACATCATCTTCCCATTTTTTTGTTCGACCAATATATTTAAGGATTAATGGCTTCCATTTATATAGCTTTTTTACCATCCTTTCATCATCCATTCTAGATAGGCCTATGTGTTCGATCCAGCCTAATCTTTATGCTTTAATGAAGTTAAATATATTTCTGTTTTTGATAATTCTATTTATTTGTTCGAATTCTCCATGATCCGTCTTGATTTCTTATTGCTGCGAAGATTCGTCTTATTACTTTCCTTTCAAAAACTAAAAGCTTTATATTAATATAATTATGTATGTAGATAAGATGCTTCATTTGAACCATTATTTTTATTTTTGTTTTGTTTGTGGAGATGTGTAGTTTATCAAGCTGATCTGTGTAACATCTCTTTTTAATTACATTGGGAAATGCTCACGGTACACATTCGCATAATATTGCAGTCAATAGATTGGTAAATATCCTACACTCAGCCTGATTGCAATTAGCGAAGTACTCGCTAAGTGTCACGTGCGATTTCACATTATACAAACACAATCTCCACCTGGAAAAATGCACACACTAAACTTTTCTAAATTGCGACGTGTCAGCTACAACCTAATTTTATTGTAAAATTACATTTTCCGTGGTCTAATTTTATGCCATCGCATTAAACGTTTTTCTGTTATGTTCAACACTTGGTTTTCTAGCTACGGATTTTCTAACTTTTCAATTGGTTTCATGACGTAGTCAGTGAAGGTCTTTCTTTATCTTCCACCTGGGTTCGATTCTCGGCGGGATATGGAATTTTAAATATCCACTTTGGGCATGGGTGTGTATCCTGTGCTTGTATCATCATCATCATATCTCCATGCAAGTATTAGGCCACGTGGCCTGTTACGGTCTCAAAGAGAAATTATCCATCAAATGATTTTTTGGACGTCCCAGCGATCTTATATCTTGAGGGAAGTAAAGAAGAGTAGCTTTTGGAATTCTGCGATGGTATTCGTTGCAGATGGGTTTTTCAGTTGTTTCTGACAGTTTTGTATATGAAGGAGAATGGGTTCTACACCCAACGCTTCCATAATTTCCTTATTTATTTCCACTTTGTATAGCCTGCTGTACGGCGCATAAATCGCATCTTATTTGCTGTTATTGTTTGTTATAGGCGTATGCTGCTTACCAAAAACGAAAAAAAAAAGGTAAAAACATGTAAAAACATAAAAAGTAAACCAAGAAAACATTAAGAAAAAGCTCGTATCATGACGTGATTAGTAGATTTCTTGCCCTACATACTAACTAACTAACTACTAACTAACTAACTAACTACTAACTAACTAACTAACTAACTAACTAACTAACTAACTAACTAACTAACTAACTAACTAACTGACTGACTGACTGACTGACTGACTGACTGACTGACTGACTGACTGACTGACTGACTGACTGACTGACTGACTGACTGACTGACTGACTGACTGACTGACTGACTGACTGACTGACTGACTGACTGACTTACTTACTGACTGACTGACTGACTGACTGACTGAACTAACGACTAACTAACTAAAACTAACTAACTAATAACTAATAACTAACTAACTAACTAACTAACTAACTAACTAACTAACTAACAACTAACTAACTAACTAACTAACTAACTAACTAACTAACTAACTAACTAACTGGCTCTACCGAATCTGAAGGTTCTTTGGCCGCGCTGAAATAAGATCTCCATACATCCCTACCCTGAGCTAATGTTTTCCAATCATCCCCTTATGTAATATACTTCCCTCAAACTACGGTTAATGTTATTCTCCCACATCATTCTTGGTCTACCAACTGGACGTTTTCTCTTTGTTTTTCCTACACGATGCTTCCATGCCTCTCTTTCATTCCCCATTCGTGCCGGCAGTCCACTAGACGTAATTGTAATTATTACATCTAGTTTCCTAAAAATATCATGTAGCTCACTGATATGAAGTCTTCTCCATTCACCTGACTGTTCATCTCCCTTTGGTTAAAAAATTGTCCTAGTTTATTAGGGCCTACTATTTTATTTAACGACGACCTTTATCAGCTAAGCCATTAACAAAGCAATTCAAATCTGGCCGTGAGTGCTTCAGACACCTTCCGAAGGAAACTTATTCTCAAGATTTTTACGCCCTGAAATATCCATTGACTCCGGTCGTGTTTGAACCCGGAAAGCATGGAACCAGAAGCAATCACAGTATCTATTAGTCCATATTGACCGACCCTGACTTCATCTTCTGCGGCTCGGATTCTCAGCGGGATAAGGTATTTTAAATCAATACCTTTGTTTTGAGAGTTTGTTGTCTACTTCTGTTCTAATCTAAGAAAAGAAAAGAAAAAAATCTCTTACTCAGGAATTGCGTAAACTAAGCAAATTCCTTTTTTTTTTTTTTATTCCCACTACAGGCCTCAGGAGGCCCTTGGGGTAGTGGGAGGTTAAGGTTCCCACTATTTCTAGACAATCGGCACTTGATGTCAGCCGGGTTGTCAGCCCTGCGTGACGGCCGCCTTTACCCCAGAACAAGCGTCTGGTACTCATTTCCGTTAGAGGCTGAGTCGACCCCAGGGCCATAGTGCCGCCAGAAGGTTTGGGTCAGTTTAAAAATCCTGACCCCACCGGGACTTGAACCCTCGACCTTCCGGCTTGTAGCTCAGTGCCTTAACCACTACGCTACGGCGTGCCCCAAAGCAAATTCCTTAGCAAGTCGAATGTATGGTCCTATTTTGCTGATTTAAGGAAACTCAATTTCTGATGCCAACTTATTTAAAAGTGTCTGACTGTAGTGAAAACAAATAATTCATAACCTATGCTATTACCTAATTGTATATTATTGTATAATTTGACACTAATTTAAATAATATCTATCGATCTATTTTTCCATTACTTTACTAAAATATTAAATAAATTAAAACAATTATAGGATACATAGACAATTTAAGGGTTAATTAAATTGTAAGGCCCTACATTGCAACGATCCAAACATGGCGTTTATTAGAGTCAATTTTAAATTTCGGGATTCAGATAAACTTTCACTTTTAATGGGCGGATTTCGTTGATTACCTAATTGTATATTGTTGTATAATTTGACACTAATTTAAATATTATCTATCGATCTATTTTTCCATTACTTTACTAAAATATTAAATAAATTAAAACAATTATAGGATACATTGACAATTTAAGGGTTAATTAAATTGTAAGGCCCTACATTGCAACGATCCAAACATGGCGTTTATTAGAGTCAATTTTAAATTTCGGGATTCAGATAAACTTTCACTTTTAATGGGCGGATTTCGTTGATTTTGGAGAATGTCTTCCTCAGTTTATTTTAATAGCATGTGCTGAATTTCGTTCTGGAACATCGAAATTTGCAACCGTTAGAGCGATTTTTAAATTTTCGTTTCAGGCCAAGTTCTACATTTAATGATCCGATTTTACTGGTTAACAAACTCGATCTTACTTTTTTTTTCTCGATTAAATGCTATCTACCAGTTTTCATTTCTATCGAACAAAAATTGCGTCCGGTAGAACGTTAACGGAAAAACACACACATACACACAAGCACACGCATACACACACACACACACACACACACACACGAAAGCACACGCACACGCACACACACACACACACATTTTTGATCATGGTCATTTTCCGTGTCTACTAGATAGGTTCGTTTAAGATCTGTTTTTTTTTTTTTTTTTTTTCAAAAAATGGGGGCACGCCGTAGCGTAGTGGTTAAGGCACTGAGCTACAAGCCGGAGGGTCGAGGGTTCAAGTCCCGTTGGGGTCAGGATTTTTAAACTGACCCAAACCCTCTGGCGGCACTATGGCCCTGGGGTCGACTCAGCCTCTAACGGAAATGAGTACCAGACGCTTGTTCTGGGGGTAAAGCGCCGTCACGCAGGGCTGACAACCCGACTGACATAAAGTGCCGATTGTCTAGAAAAAGTGGGAGCCTTAATCTCCTACTACCCCAAGGGCCTCCGGGTCTGTTGTGGGATCACTTTACTTTACTTTACTTTATTTTTTCAAAAAATATTTTCATGAGAACAACCTCAATTGCTTCATTTCCTCTGAATTCGCTAATAAAAGTAAAATATAGAATAAAATGAAATAAAAAAAACAAAAAAAAAACAGAAAATAAAAGAAAAATATGAAGAAAAAATATAAATAACACAACTCACAACTAAAGAGAACAAATTGTCCCTGAACCTTCTGCTTTACGCGTTTGTGTTCTTACCGCTTAAACTATTCAGGCAATAAAGGAGTAAATAAGTAAAGTAAAAGTAAACTGATCCACTACAGGGTTCATGAGGCCCTTGGGGTAGTAGGAGGTTAAGGCTCCCACTTTTCTGGACAATCGACACTTGATGTCAGCTCTGCTTGACGGCCGCCTTTACCCCCAGAACAAGCGTCTGGTACTCATTTTTGTTAGAGGCTGAGTCGGCCCCAGGGCCATAGTGCCGCCAGAAGGTTTGGGTCAGTTTAAAAATCCTGACCCCACCGGGACTTGAACCCTCGACCTTCCGGCTTGTAGCGCAGTGCATAAAGGAGTAAATACAAACTTTTTTCCATCTTAAATTCTCGTGTACATATGATAGTGCATTTCTATTTACATTAGAACAGCATTTTTTCTGCAAATATACTATTATGATAGGATTTATTTTGTGTTGTATCAGCTAATTATAAATGCAATATTGAAATTAATTGCAGTATTAAGTTATGAAGAAAAAAACTTAACGCATGCCAAAATTCAAATTTTACTCAGAGCACTTTGATTTCAGTTTTGAAATTCTTTTACATGCAATTTACTATATCCATGGCTTTACTTCCCTACCGAAGGAAGTCATTCTCAGGATTTTTAACGTCCTTCAAACGGTCTCTGAGCTGGGCCTGATTGTATCCCATCAAATTAAAAAGGCCTATATTTAAAAAAATCATTGGTTATTGTTATTAAGAGATATTTAACTAAACTATGTTTAATTGAAAATCTGTTATGTTTTTTTTTTCTGTGTTGCAGATTTTTGGAGTGCGCGATTGTACAGTTCGAGTGCCGAATGTTAGCTTTTCGCGAGTGCAGTGGTATTAGTATTATTATTTAAAGTGCAGTGTTGTGATTGGACAATTAACTTCTGTTATAGAACATTTTTTCAACTGATAGCGGATCCGCATCATAAGGTAGGAATTAATTTAAGAAAAAAAATACATATATTGGGTGGAATGAAAGAGGGGCATGGAGGCTTCAAATAGGAAAACCAGAGGAAGACACTCAGCTGGTAGGCCAAAAATGAGGTGGGACAATAACATTAACCATGATTTGAGAGAAATAGATTATACAGGGGATGATTGGAAAACATTAGCTCATGTTAGGGATGTATGGAGAGCTTATGTCCGCGCGACAACGAACCTACGGGTTCGAAATGCCAGAAAGTTAGTTCATTATAATTAATTAACATAAAATATGTAATAATGTCAAGTATTTAGAATCAGAGATATCATTTTTTTTTAATTTGAGCTTTTCTTACCACACTCTTCAACTGTTTACCCTTAACGCCATATCCGCGCGGTAGCCGAACGGATTAAGGTGTCATGTCTTGAAACAGAGCTACGGGATTTCCGCTGGTTCGAGTCCCCATGGGAGGAGACATTTTCTCAAGGAATTTTTCGGGCAATATGAGACCGGTGCCCACCCATCTTCATGAAAATATGGGTAACTACTATAATCAACACGTATAGTCAAATAATATTCCAATTAAGGAAGACGGATTAAAAAAGGTAATATATTATTTTAAACATCTTTAGGTACTATAAGAATACAATTTTAGAGAGATCTAATCAATTTAAATATCTTGGATATTATCTCTCTATCTGGATGAAAAGGATATCCTGAAAAAAATACTAGTTATAATAAAAGTTTGGGAATTATTAATCAAGTTATGAAACCATCTCTTGTACAAAAAAAAAAAAACACCAGCTTACGTTTATATAATACTTTGGTTAGACCAGTATTGACCTATGGTAGTGAAGCATGTACACTAAAAAGACAACATGAAAGCAGAATGACGGCTTGTGAAATGAGATTCATGCGCAGAACAGCGGGTTACACACAGATGGGATCGGAAAAGAAACACCGATATCTTAAAAGAATTGAAGACTACGCCAATTTTTGAATATATTAAACAGTACCAACTAAATTGGAAACACCATCTAGAAAGAATGAGTTCAAATCGGATCCCCAAAGCTATTTATAATTATATACCAAGAGGACGAAGATTACTGGGCCGTCCTATGAAACGCTGGAGGGAAAATTTTCTATAGGTTCGTAACAGGCCTTGGTCTAATACTTGGAAGGAAGAAGAAGGTACTATAAGTAGAGACTCCAGATTAAGAAAACCAGCTGTAACGGCTGGGGAACAATATGCGGCCATATGTCACCTTTATACTGGCTACATGATCATCCACCTCTGTGTTTAACATAATCATGTGGATATAAGGTTAGTAGCCGCCTGTCACGTCATGAAGTCTTTTTATCCACCTATATGCTATCCGCTCTTAAAGTGATTCTCATCCAAACAAAACCAAGTGACCTGCTCGCTTTTCATTGATGATGGACACCGACGTACGATGCAGAAGCAATAAGTACGCGAAAAAGTAGTTCCCTTCATTAAATTAAAATATGTCCTCTGAATATACTAGTTATTTTTCGTGAATGAAAATAATATTCAAAACATAGAAACTATTCTAAAATATACCTAATCAATAATTACAACTTAAAATAGTTTATTACATGTGGATGAAGCATCCGAGTCATGCTTCAGACGATTCTGATGCAAAACAAAATGGCTAAAGGTGTCGAGTCTTCTGTTACTGTGTTGCCATCTATTTTTTTCTTCTTCTTCTTCTTCACGGTTTAGGCTTATTTAATAGCCTGTTCCGGCTCCAAATTGCTGCTCTTTCCATCTTTTCTTTGGTCTTCCCAAACTTCTTCTCCTCGTGGTGAATAGCTGTATGCTGCTTTTGATAATCTATTTTCAGTCATCCTTGCCAAGTGTTCTTTCCAGTTTGTTCTGTATTTTTCTATTGTTGTGTTTAATTCCTCTACTTTTAGTTGTCTTATTTCTGTGTTATGTTTTTTGTCTGTTCTTTGATATCCTGCTATTGGTCTGAGGAATCTCATTTCAGAAGCTAGTATTCTGGCTGATTGCTGTGTTGTCACTGTCCATGTTTCGGATCCATAAGTAATAACAGGCACTGCCATTGTCTTGTATAACTTCATTATAGAGTCTTTCCTGGCTTTATTTTTCAAAGTTCTTTTTAGTGTTCCTGCTATATAATTAAACTTATTTAGTTTGTTATTTATATCTGTTTCTGCTGTGTATGATATTTCGCAACCTAGGAAGTTATGTCTTACCACTTGTTCTATTGGATTATTTTCAAATATTATCTTTGTCTGAACTGGATGAGAGCCCTTGAAGGCCATTGATTTTGATTTTTGTGAGGATATTTTCATGTTGTATTTTTTTGATATTTCATTTAGTTATATAGCATTCTTTGTAGTTCGACCTCTGTTTTTGCTATTAAAATCTGGTCATCTGTAAAGGCTACTGTTTTTATTACTATATTTCCTAAGTTCTTAGGAAAATTTTTGGGACCAAAGAGAGATGAACAGACAGGTGAATGGAGAAGACTACATAACAATGAACTACATGGTCTTTATAGGAAGCCAGATATAATAAAAACAGTTAAGTCCCGTAGACTGCGATGGGCAGGACATGTTGTGCGTATGGGGAATGAAAGACGTGCATGGAACTTCTTGTAGGAAAGCCAGAAGGAAAACGCCCAGTTGGTAGACCAAGAATGAGGTGGGAGAACAACATTAACTATGATTTGAGGGAAGTAGATTATACAGGGAATGATTGGAAAGCATTAGCTCAGGATAGGGATGTATGGAGAGCTTATGTCCGTGCGGCCATGAACCTACGGGTTCGATAGTGCCAGTGAGTGTGTGAGTGAGTGTATTTCCTAAGTTAATTCCCCCAGTCGTCATTTGCTTCTAATTTTTAAAACACAAATCTGGCAAACCTTTGACTAGGGTCAAAAAACAGTTATTTTAAATGTATTTTACAAGTTCAGTGAAAATCTCACCAGTCTTGTTGTAATCTACCCCATTCAACTATCACATGTCTTTTACACTTCACACGTGCTCCCTGTCAACGTGACAGTAATTTTGGCGCGAATGGTGGAAGGATACAATTGGAATTTGTTTATGTTAGGATCACTCTAAGAGCGGATAAGACATAGTGTAGAATTCGAATCACGAAAAGTGCAATCAGTGACATTGTAATACACATTTTTATAATAGAGTAACGATTTTGGAGAACAGACTGTAACATACATATCCTATCATTGTGAGGCCGTCAAACAGCCTCTTCTGGTCAGTAAGTTGTGAGAAAAGAGAGGGATTCACAAATTGCATAACACAATAAAGAAATGGACGACAAATCCTCCCCTACTTAAAAATAGACTCGGGGAAATATTTCTCCCCTTTTATGTAATAACATTTTCAAGTGTCGGGGATAATAAAATTTCAACATGTGAAACGCGATACTTCTTTTACAATTCTGTCCAAGTTTTTTTTAGTGAAAGAAAAAAAAATCACCCTCGGATACACTTTCAGTTCATTGGGTAGATGTGGCGGGAATTTTATTTTGTCGCCGCGTGTTGAGGGTTGAATTATATCTGTGTGAAGGGGATGAAAAAATAGAATAAGGGAGATGGGAATAAATAAGATTGAAGCAGGTTGATTTTCTGTTAGGATTCAATAATCCTATTTTCTTAATGCTTGTAATTCTAATCTCTTTTTAAGAATGGCTCATTTTTTAGGTTTTCTATGAAATCGCGTATTCCGCGTCCGAAATTAATTGACACTATTACTCCTTAATTCTTTTCAACATCGAATTCAATAACTGACTCACTGGCACTTTATCGAACCCTGATGGACATATGCTCTCCATACATACTTATACTAAGCTGTTTTCCAATCATTCTCTTGTTTAATTGTTTCTCCTCAAAATCAGCTTAATGTTAATTTTCCCCATCTCATTCTTGGCCTAGGCCTATAGATGTGAGTTTTCCCTTCTGGTTTTTCTAGAAAAAGTTTCATGCCCATTTTCATTCCCATACGTGTCACATGGAATTTCTTACTAAATCAATTAACGGATAATTGTGTAGCACAAACGTCTTGATATGTATGTTACAACAGACCAACAGGTTACAAATCTGTCATTCTTGAACGATAACTAAGCTAATACAACGGCATGCGCGGCTACGCCTAAATAAATGAAAATAATGCGCCATAGTTCAGTTGAATAAGGAAAAGGAAAAATTAATTATAAATTTATATAGTAATTTATTTTTTAGATACCATGTGCTGATTACCAGGTGTTGCCCAGGGAGGGAATCTGCTTATCCCGATCCTATATTGCATAAATGAGCTGAAAGACGCGAAAATTAACCGTGTTTTTATGTCAGGTGTGAAAAAGTATAAGGAAACAATGAGATTAGAAATTTATATCGAAAGTGTTTTTTATAAGATACCGCGTGGCTGATTACCCGGCGTTGACCGGAAATCTACTTATTCCGATCTTTTTTGCATTTATAAAAGAGCTCCTAAAAAAACAAAAGTTCCGGAATTGTGAGTTATCCGTAAAGAATAACCGCAGGTGCGCTGCTTTATGCTTGCCCGGGAAATCTACCTTATCCCGATCTTCTTGGCATTAATGAAATGATTAAAAAAAAAAATGGTTTTTAATGTAAGTTATCCGTGTGAAAAGATTAAAATATGCTGTCGCAGAGACTTTTTTGTGAGTTTTTGAGATATTATAATTCTGTGTACATTAATGTGTTGGGATTATTATGGTTTAGGCAGCTTAAGCCATTTAAAGCGTCCAAAAAGCTACTATTTTTCACGTTTTTCACTACAAAAGGCGATTTTTAAGGGTGAGGGGTTTGAGTCTTTACAAACTCTCTTACAGACCTATGTTCATCCCAGAAAACTCCTGAAAATTTTACAAAAAGACCCATCACAATCGGTTGAACGGTATGGCAGCGCATAAATTACGACAAAAACAAACAAAAAACAACAAACAAACAAACAAACAAAAATTTTATATAATTTGATTTATTTATTTGTATTTGGAAATTATTCCAACCTTACAGTGGTCCTCTCTTAACATCAAAGTTATTTGTCACAAGAAGGGTTCTGTGCCAAAGCACTTTTTTTCCTTCAAATTCCTAGAATCCATACTTCTCCTCACTACATTTATCCAACGTTCTCTAGGTCTGCCCCTTGCACTTCTTCTCATTAACTTTCCAATCAAGGATCATGTTGGGGTATTCTATCTTCTTCAATTCTTATGAAGTGCGCATGTCATTTCAAACTATTTTTCTTCATTTTTTTAAGTTGCATTATTTCCCTTATTTGTGCTTTTTTTTGACTTTATCTCCCTTTTTAAATTCTCATCGATCGCCTCCAAAAATCAATTTCTACTCCTAACAGTTATTTTACATTATATACATCTCATATCTATCATAAATGACACGTATCATTTTTTTTATTGCGCTATCTACTATGCGGGATCGAATTCGGTCGGGATAACTGGATTTTAGGATGGATAAATCAAAGGGACAAGTTGTCCAGGAGGGGACTTTAAACTGTGGGTCTCGAGTCTGAAGAGTTTAGGGGGTCGTAAAAAAATCTCAACTCGTAATATTAGAGCATCTGAGAAAATTTAATCAGACCTACCCCATTTAAGTAATACTTTTTGCTTACTACGTATCTCTTTGAGACGATGAGCTAACCACTTGTCACTCTATGACATCTGTAGGGAAATAAGTGTACCTAAATAACTTGGTTAACTAATTTCTAGAAAGAGAACACCCTTGCTTCACTTGGGCAAAGAGAGACAGTACGTTTGGTCACAACGATAAAATTTTCATATAAAATATTTAACATTCACGTGTTTAGTGGTCAGTATCTTCTTTTTATTGCAGCACATTAATTTTTGTGCATTAATATCAGAGAGTAGTATAGTGTGTCCATTTAATGGATTCATTGTTATAAAGCTTTCTTTCTTTCGTCACGTTTTTATGAAGAATCCATCATCAATCCAGATATACACCGCAAAACTTTTACACAACATGGCCGACAACAATAGAATTCTGTGATAAACAGTTAGAGTAGCGGCTCACGCAACCAAAGGATAGAAAAAGAGAGAAACGGAGATATTGTATGACAAATTGCTGAGGAGTTTTTCAGAAGATGTCCAACTGAGGGAGTATCCATCATGAGTCACGATGGAGACAAATGACTGTTCACTCGTAGCAGGCGTTTGTTCTGATTGCCAATCTGCGCCGGTGTCAGACATGATCTGCCCTCTGCAAGTGATAAATAAACATGGAACATGTAGAATTTCCCTCCGCACTACACATTTCATTACTGGGCTGGAATATTCTGTATGATTTTGCATATATATATATATATATATATATATATTAGCGAGTTAGGATATATAACTTTAAACCCGGAGGGTTCAAGTCTAATCTCTCCTCATATTCCTATCCCGAATAATATTCTCTAATCATACACTACGGGGTTGAGTAGTGGACAAGACTTTAAGGCCTTAATTCTGCCAGGTAAAAATTAAACTAATAATAATAATAATAGTAGTAATAATAATAATACTAATAATAATAATAATAATAATAATAATAATAATAATAATAATAATTATTATTATTATTATTATTATTATTATTATTATTTATTATTATGTCGCGGTGTGGACTAGTGGTTATTCTCCTTGTCTCTGGTCCCGAGGGTCGGGGGGTTCAAACCCGGCCGGGGTCGATGGATTTTTTTAGGATGGAAAAATCCAAGGAGCAAAGTCCTCCAGGAGGGACTTTAAGCCGTAGGTCCCGAGTCTGAGGATTTGCAGGCTCGTAAAAAATCCTCAAGCCTGAATGAAAAGGCATATAAGCAAAATTTACCGAATTTTCCCGTCCTAGTACTCACCTTGGTTTCCTAGATGTCAGTTTTAGGCGGAACGCTGACCACTCAAAATTACATCTATACGAAAACAAGTGTAACTAAATTAGTATGGTTCAAATTCTTCCCTGTAGGGGGAGAGCGCCTAAATCTCTGTAAAGGAAAAAACATGGGCTTACAATACAACACAATTATTTTTGGGGAATGTCGTAGCATAGTTGGTTAAAGCAATATGCTACAGCCGGAAAGCAGGAGTTGGAGTCCTGGGGTCAAGAATTTAATCTGATCTAAAACCTTCTGGCAGCACCATGACTTCGGGGTCGACTCAGCCTCTAACGGAAATGAGTACCAGGCATTTATTCTGAAGTTAAAGGCGGCTGTCATACAGGGTGATAACCCGAATAACATCTCGTGTTGATTGTCTAGAAAGGTGGGAGCTTTATCTTGATACTACCCTAAGGGCCTCCTAAGAACTGTAGTGGGAACACTTTACCTTAATTCACTGGAACTATCGAAATCTTAGGCTCGTGGCCGCGCGGACATAAGCTCTCCATAAATCCCTATCCTTAGTTAATCTACTTCCCTCAAATCATGGTCAATGTTATTTCTTCCACCTGATTCTCAGCCTACCTACTGGGCGCTTTTCTTCTGGTTTTCCTACAAGGAGTATGCATGCTCTTCTTCTTCATTCCCCATCGTGCCATATGCCCTGCCCATCGCAGTATACGAATCTTCATTGTTCTTTTTATAGCTTTCTAGTTTCACATAAAGATCACGTAGCTCACATGTCTTCTCCATTCGCCTATGGACTTAATTCTGCCAGTTTAAATAAAAGAGTAGGCCTATGCTCTTACTCTTCTATTCTAAATTATTTAAAGTTTTTAATCCAAAATATATCAGCTTGCTTTAATCTTTTATCCTCCAATCATACAGTCAAACATTAGATCGCAGGTAAATTGGATATTAAAATACGATCGGACATCTCATTATATTCCCTTTTCTCATTGTTTCATTCTTCCCGTCATTAGAATTCACTACGGAGTAGTGGAAATCAAGAGTTACCGGGCAATATTCTCTTCCAAGCAAAAGTTAACAATATTTCTGAAAGCTCTACATTAGTGTTATTTTTTTATTTTTAAATGCCTTGAATTATTGATAAATTATAATTTGGTTGTACATTTATTTATGATTACTATACTATTTAAATCTATAGTATTTATTTTTAAACAGAATACATGCTTGTGATAATAGTATGCCTAGCTGTGGTCTCGAGGTAGCGTGCTGCCTTGTCTCGCAGCGGGCTTTTCGGGTTTTTTTCTCACCTGTAAGACAAATGTCAGGAAGCTTAGGGCCCAACGGTCCCCGAAAATCATCCGACAATGTTCATCATCATCCTTCACCGATGTGGAAAACAACAGGAAGCTACCACACCTAGAATTCCCTAGTAAAGCTGCAAAGCATAGCATGTAAACGCTATGATTACAGTGAAAGACTTGTCCTCCGGCAGAATTACTATGGATGGATGGATGGATTACCTTTGGAAATAACTTTCGTATAGAAACTCATAATTTTATAACAATCATTAATTAGATTTTACATTTCACCTCATATTTTGTATCTTTTCCTAGACTAGTTTCAAGAATTTCCCCCCCCCCTTACTTTCAATTAGCTTATGACTGTTGGTTGATATTCCTGTAGTCTTACTCTTCTTGTCTCTGTTGGTGGACCGATGAACCTCCAAATAAAATTCTTTTCTCCGAGAATTTCAAAATTAATTATTTTGTTCTTGTGTTCTTGTATTTAGAGGTCCACCGCTGTGGTCTCGAGGTAGCGTGCTGCCTTGTCACGCAGCGGGCCCGGGTTCGATCCCCGGTCGGGGCAGTTTTCTGGGTGAGGTTTTTATCGGGGTTTTTCCTCACCTGTAAGACAAATATCAGGAAAACTTCAAGGCCCAAACGGTCCCCGAAATCATATGACAATCATCTTCATCATCATCATCATCCTTATCATTATCATCATCACCATCATTCTTCACCGGTGTGGAAAGCAACGGGAAGCTACCACACCTACAATTCCCTAGTAAAGCTGCAAGCATAGCATGAAAATGCTATGATTGCAGTGAAGAACCTGCCTTCGGGCAGAATTACTATGGATGGATGTATTTAGAGGAGAAGATCTTCTCCCAAAATGAGTTCTTTAAATATCTCTGTTTCATTAATTTCGTCCTTACTTAAATTTTTTGCGTTTCTTACCAAACATGTGCACCTAATGCAGTTTTTTTTTTCTATTTTCCCATTTTCTACATTTATAAGGTATCAATTCATTGTAATTTTCAAGTTTATTTTTGATTCTCCCAGGTAGATTTTTTTTTCACAATTATACATTTTATCTGATAAATTCCTGATTATTTTTTACTTCGCTAATTTTTTCATTTTTGTTCTTTTTCATTAGTTTATCAAGGCTAAGACAATTTTTCAGTGCCAATTAATATTGAATTTGTTAAAATTTTTTGAAACTTATTATGTGACAACTAATTGTATTGTATGTCTTATTATATTGACACTAGGTCACAAGATAACAGTCTGCTAACAATTCCTCTTCATAGCACTTCCTCTTATTCTACTTCCTTCACAGTAGCCTCTGCCCGCTCCTGGAATCTCCTTCCTCAAGATATCAGGGCTTGCCGCACACTTGGCACCTTTAGGTCACGCTTATACAGTTACCTGTGGTCTGCTAATTAATTTTTCTCTATTTATTTAATTTTATACTATGTCATTAATCTTTTCTTCGTTTTTTATATATATCTTGTACATATTATACATTTAATTCGTTAAATTTAGAGTAAATCAAAATACATTATAAATATTAATTGTATTGTATTCATAACTTGTAATCGTTTATATATATATATATATATATATATATATATTGTAATTTAGATTTAAGACTATTTTTTTGTTTGTATTTTTTTTTTTAAATCTGGTTGAGTGGTAGACAAGGCCTTAAGGCCTTAACTCTGCCAGGTAAAATAAAGCTATTATTAATATTATTATTATTATTATTATTATTATTATTATTATACGATACTGGTCAGAATTAGAAAATAAGCCTAAACTCTACCAGTTTAAATAAAACTATTATTATTATTATTATTATTATTATTATTATTATTATACGATACTGGTCAGAATTACAAAATAAAGCCTAAACTCTACCAGTTTATATAAAACTATTATTATTATTATTATTATTATTATTATTATTATTATTATTATTATTATTATTATTATTATTATTATTATTGTAGCGTAGTGGTTAAGGCACTGAGCTACAAGCCGGAGGGTCGAGGGTTCAAGTCCCGTTGGGGTCAGGATTTTTAAACTGACCCAAACCCTCTGGCGGCACTATGGCCCTGGGGTCGACTCAGCCTCTAACTGAAATGAGTACCAGACGCTTGTTCTGG